>JANAVB010029157.1:0-41559 GCA_029216955.1 Iris pallida | reverse complement strand
CTACGGCTTTGCATAACGCGACACTTGCTGAAAGACTCACCGGCACCCTGTATCCTCAATCGATCGATCGACATCCCTGAAGCTATCGCATACACTACTCAGGGATGAAGTCATTCAACAAATCCTCAAAACTATCATTCGATTCACAATCTATTTTCTCGAATTTTCGTCTGAACGATTTCTTAAATTTCAAGCACGCTCATCTATATCGCACCGACGTTATCGTCGCTCGATAGCACCCCTATCGATAGTCATCCCACTTACTCAATCGAGTTCGACTCATTCTCGTCCGACACAATTCGAATCTCGCACTCGACTTTTTTAAGGTTGACACAATCCTTGGTGTATTTGTCCAGCCCGACTTAGCCAACCGTGCTTATGCGAATCATCTTTTTGTTTTGTCAAAAACTGTTCTCCTACATTTTTGCAAATTATTTAGACTTATTGTATGGACATCTCGTAGGACATTTGAGAGAGAGCGCACCAACGATATCAATTTACGGAAGCAACAGAGTTAAAGAATTCAATCGAAGTCCAAGGACGTAAAGTCGTGCTCTGATACCAATATGTCACGTCCCGCTCCCGTAGGAGCGATCGTCCTCGCTAAGGCGTGATGCTGCACGAGCCTAGATTGCGCTCGTGCAAGACGGGTTCCATAACGGCCGATTACAGCGGCTGCGACGGGGTCGCCGCACAGAAGCCCCAAGCAGAGACATTGAATAATAGCAACGAAAATTTAGAACAAAATACAAGTCATTCAAAAGATGCATTTTATTGATATTGAAACAAGGATTACAATAGGGCGCAAGGCCAAGATTACAAGTCACTCAAGCTCACTCTTCTCACATTACAAGTCACCCAGCTCTCTCATCTCTCAATACATGTCTTGAACTTGCGGATGCTTTGGAAGACGATTCCATACATTATGTCCCGTATAAGTGCTGACTCCACGCGGTCGCACGCCTCGAATCGCCAAGGAACTCCGTGCCTCGACGCATCCAAGCGAGCTCCGTACCACGAGCTTCTACATGTGCCTGCACATAAACACTGTGTGGGTGTCAGTACTCAACTGTACTGGTGGAATGAGCTCCTCGTCACCCAACAAAACTAACACGTTAATTTACTTTGTGCAACATAGCCCCTTTTTCATTGTCTTTCTAGTCTTGTCTTAGGTTCAGTTTTAGGACAGACGCCTTGGCCTATTTTGTGTCTCTAGACCATCCCGTGATTGCAACACCAACGTCAACTCGTACTTTGCCTCTAGACCCTTCTCGTGCCGACAACGTTAACCTATCAAGTCGTGCTTGTCTTTCGGCCAATAATCAGAGACGCAACTACACGATAGTGTCCAATTCCATGTAACCGTGCTACCTCTTTGAGGCAGTGCCTCGCCGCTTAGTCTTGCCTATCGTGTTGTGACAACGCGGCCTTGCCTCATATTTCGAGGTCGTGTCCGGCAACTCAACGTAACAAACTTGTCCTACGGCCCTTTTGACTTAACTCGAAACAACTCAATACTTATGCAACTCTATGTCGAGGACCTAACACTCGACGTCACATCTCGTACCGAAGCACAGGTCCTTGCTATGGCCAAGTCCTAGGCTCTTAAACCATGGTGCAAGCCGTTCACACATACCTTATCAACACCACTCGTGTCGTGTTTATACAAAACTTACTATCACCTTCCCTGTTAGTTGATTATAAGTTATATTAGGTGTATTACCCACAGGTCTCTGGCATTAATAAGCCATTCAGGACATAGCCTGGTAAACGGGATCCTTGTACCGCAAGTAGCGAGCCCCGATGCAAGTCTCCGAACTACCATTGCCTATTACCCAGCTCGGCTATTACCCCGTTTCCTCCATGGCCGGCATCGGTCCCCTGGCCCCAGGCTTTTCGATCTGAAGAAACGGTAAAAACACCCATTGTCGACAAGTAGTCCAACGACCGTGTTATGTTAATAAGGTGTGTGTATATATATATATATATATATATATATATATATATATAATATATATTAGGGTATCATTGGGATTTGTTATTAAATCGATTCATTTACTTCTTCCATTTTTCATACTACTCTTGCAGAGTCCAAACCAGGGTTGCCTCGGCGACTGACCTACAGTCCGACATATTACTCTCGGCGACTAACCATCGCTCTGACTTAACATTCTTTGAACTCAGGGAACGGCTATTGCATAGTCTTCCCACTTAACTTGAACGTAATATGTTCCTTATGTGTCGACAGACCGTAGCTAACTTCCTACTGAACCAACTGTTGCTCGTGCCTTAACCAACTCGTGTTCTACGCGACGCTATCGCCCAAGTAATACTTTATATGACGGACCTTGAGATCATGGGACAACTTAACTTGACAATCGCAGAAAGAGCGGAACAGTACTTGGAATGACTTAGGTCGACCAGCATAACTTTGCCTAACTTAATCGAGCCTACAACTTAACCCGAGGAACGAGCAAAGGCTATGCCAAGCCTTGCTTCATGGAAGCGTGCATGCTTTATCGAACATTTACGCGGGCGACGCCTATGACTTTGGCTAATTCATAGTTCGTGCCGAAGACCAACTTTCCTTCTCCCAAGCCACGGGACGAAGGACCGAGTGTCGATTTGAAAGCCATCGTGAATCGTTTCTAAGCCGACCGTGGGACCTTTTTCATGTTCTAACTCAATCAACCCAACTTGGGATTATTCCCTTAGCTATGTGGATTCGTCTCTTTTTATTATCAAGCCTACTTGTGCATTTGAAAACTTTCGATTTTTTATGTGAAGGCTAAGATGAGACAAGTTCACCGAAACTATCCCACCTGAGCGAGGAGTCGCATCGACCGAGCGATGTTTTCGAGTTGTCGTTGCAAGGCTAAGTCCGAACGCCGTCGGCGTTTCGATTCCTCCGATTGACTGAGCGGAATGGGGCACTACAACTTGGATATTCCAAAAACACACTAGTACACACAAAGGCACATACCGACGCAGGATAAAACCTTTCCTCGCTCTGTTTAGGGCTACAAACTGTAGTCACATAGACACATGGTAGGTACTGCGAAGAATGTTATGACATCTCCATACTAAACATACAATTTTTAGTACAATGTTGTTTACCAAATGGACACACCGTTACAAACTTCATAATTCTAACCATGTCAGCACCCACGTCTAACTGAATTTGCTTCTACTTTTGTAGCTTTTGATATGCATAGTCATGCATATAAAAGCCTCACTGTTGTCACTGTGCACTTCCATGTATTTGTTTTGTTTGAAATAAGCCAGTTTTCCTTGGGCTGTTGCCTTAATCATACAGGAGTAGCCATGCAACATGCATGCATCAGGTTGCCTGAACTTGAGCATTTGCAGTCATTTTTAATACTCATGCTAAAATACCATTTAATATGTTCCTCTCTCTTTCTTGCAACACATCTGATTTTCTTTAGATTAACAAAGAAATCCTAGGAGTAACATTTGCGTCTCCTGCAGTGTTCTAAATTCAGCCTAGGTGCTATGCGGCTGCCGGCTGCACCGGAAACCCCCTAGGCGGTCCTAGGCGTTGTTCGGCCCTAGGCGGGCTGCGGCCTATTCGGGAATTCAAAATTTTCAAAAAATATTCAAAAATTTCAGATTTGAAATTTCAAAATTTCAGAACTGACCTGGAGGCTGAGGAGAGGAGAGTGAGTTGAAATTTTGATGTAGGGAGGAGAGGAGAGGAGAGGAGAGGAGACAAAGAGGAGAGGAAAGGAACTGGAGGTTGCTGCCTCTCTCTCTCCTCCCGTATATATTGATTTAGGAAGAGGTGGAAAAATGTTTTGTTAAAAAACATAAGACTCGAACTAGTGACCTCCCGAAAGCGTAGAACTATCACTCCCACTTCTAGCAAAATGGTCAATTTTTTGTGTGTTTTCATTAACATATACATAATATATGGAAGTAACATATACATAAAAGAAAGAAAAAATCAGTTCGGCACCTAGGCGCTAGGCGGCCCTCCGGCGCACTGGTTCCGCCTAGCGAAATTTAGAACACTTGTCTCTTGCTTGTGTTGGTTTAATGGGTAAATCTCTTGATCAGGACCGTAAATTACTATTATCTTGATGCAGTTTCGTTTTCCTTTATTACAGTAATAATAATGGTTAACTAGATACATCAATTATCAAGTATGACTTATATTTCTGCAATTTTGCATCTTCCATTTTTTTCGGCTTACTTTTCTGTTCTCACTAGTTTTATATTTATAATCTGACATGAAGCTAGACTTTGATTACTCCTTTTGGGGTTTATAGGGAGCGGGGTTGTGTACTAAGCCTTACCTACATAAACATCATGGATCTGGTGATCTACCTGCAACATATGGACCACTTACAATACAATATCTGCGGCTGCAAATACTAGAAGGGAAAAGGAAAATAAACTATGTAGCACAAGGACCCGTTTCTATTTTGTTCCACAGTTACTTAATTGAGCTTCATTGATACGATTCTTTACGTATTTCTCTTATGATTAAAAAAGGCATTATTATGTCTTAAAAAACAGAGGCGTTATGCTGTCTGAAAATAATAGATCGTTATTCTGCAACCTCATTCTCTCTAAAGGTCCTTGTACTTGTGGGCTGATGCAGTTGATATATTTTGCTTTCAGTAGACTTAGACATTCTCCTCTCTATTCTTTTGGGATATTAATAGAGTAACATCAAATTATTGACTATCAGTAACGATTTTCATAGTTAGGTAAAATTGTCAAAAAGTTTAGCCTTCCAGCTCTCTCCATGTACTTCCTAAAGAAGTTGAGTAATTATGCTTGTGAAGTCTGTGACTGTGAACAGGTGAATTATTTCAATTCTTATGCCTTCGATATTGTATTATTGTGTCCTTTATTGTAATATATTAAGATACAAGATATAGTATCTTACAAGACGTTACGCTACAAGCTATAAGTGATACAATCTGTTGAACAATACGAGAGGGACACTCTATTGTAAGATACACTATTTGTATAGTATGATAGGAGATGTATGGATGTATCATCCAATACGAAAAATATTGGGTTAACAGAACTTAAAATAGGGCAGAGAGTAAAATATGTTAAATGTATATAGATATTAAAATGTAATAACCAAAGTAAAATATAAAAAAATATATAATTGGGATAGTTATCTTAAAAGTGAAATTATCCTGAACTCTAATAATATCGCAAGCTACAGTCTATGGAAGTCTATGGACTGACATACCCAAGTAAGAATAAAAGAAACTATAGCAACGTGGCCCTGCCATATGAAATTATGCATAAAGTATCAAAATTTTCTGCTTGATTTTTTTCTTCTTGTTTCCGAAACTGAATTCCGATACGTTGATACGACATAAAAAGGATCTGATGCTGATTCCATTACCTATACTATGAACCTTGCTTCCGGGATCCCTAGAGATAACAACTAACATCTTTTGGGATGACATTTGGCATCTTTGGAGACTCCAACAACTCAAGCAACTGAATTTTTTTCCCCGCAAAAGGATTTTTTTTAATATTTATATTTATAGTTTAAGATTTATTAAACTTTATCCGTTTTCTTTTGGAATTTTCTTAGAGGACTTCTTTATCCATGTTTTTTAAGGAGTTATACATTTAGGAACTAGAATGAACAATAAAACCTTATTTGAACGTCGTCAGTACACTGATTGTTGTTAAGAGTCGAATTCTCATTGATGCAATGATTGTATACTCATGAATAATATTGTCATGTAATACTAATGTTATGTAATACTAATGTTTTATATTTTGCACCTAATTATCGAATTTGCAATGAAATTGCCACTTATTGCTTGAGAGTGCTCTTTATTATTGCTCAATGGATAAATTTGGCCTTATATGAAGGGTTATATACTTATATTAGTTTCCTGTCAAAATTCCTAAGGATAATGTAGCTTACAATACATTGATAGAATACACGAGACAACAATCAAGCGAAAATAGACAATATGTATCTAGATTTGACAACCCAGATTGTCTTTCTTGAAGTATATAAACTATTGTTGTTTATATTATATGCATTTTACTCTGTTAGTTCATTTAGTCAGCAGATACTGATTTTCATAAATACCTGTCGTTGGGCAGGATATGCGCACTAGACGCGATGATGGTGGTTCTCACGGGGAAGAAAATACGGCTGTCAGTGATGAAAAAGATCGTCTTCCCACTGAGAAGAGAACAAGGTAAGTAAGGTTGATTCTTGGATAGGCATTAGTTGAGAACTATTTTCAAGTCCAAGTTAGTTTTTCTATAAAGAGGACATGGCATGCAAGTATCCTGGTTTACGTTGTATCAGCATGACTCAAGAGCACTCCTTGATGACCTTTAGTTGCACTTTTGTGTATCCAAGTTAGGATTCATGATAAGCATAATAGTAGTCTGGTTGCTATCGAACCAATAGATGATTAGCACAATATTGAATTACCTTATAGCAGTATAGAAATTACATATATAGCATGGTTCCATTCAATAAATAGCCTGGCCTTACACAATAACTAATCATATATTATGCAATCTATGGCTAAGAATTTTATTCGATTTGCACTTTCTGTTTTTATATGTTTTCTAGGTTTGTGGTTTAAAATATATCGAGTCCTTTTAACTTTTCTATTTGGTTTTGCTTGTATCTTGGACGACGTCGTTCATATAGAAGCCTCCTTGAGTACGACAAAATCTATACTGAATATGCTACAAGACAAGAAAGTCACACTAATATGGACCTTTTATCTCTAGATTCTTTATATAAGACTGAATTAGATTTGATTGTGGCTTCTCCAGATTTTGAGTTCCGAGCAAGGTTTAGCCTTGGGCTTGAAGACATAAAGTTTATTGTAGAGCTGACCCCATAAAAGCTAGTAAATACATCAAATATGAGCTTTCTAAACGTTCAGTCAGATACATCCAAGTTCAACACCACACCACCCACCCCAAAAGAAAAAAGAAGAAACGAAAAACCACAACCAACACCATAGTCCAAATCCAGATGAAATTTAGGCACTCCAAAATTGATGTTGAGTTCATCTCTTATCAATATTGAACAGTACAACACACGCACGCCAAATCCAGTGCTGTGCACGTGTCCTTGTGTCCAAATCATGTTATGCCATCATCTTGACCAAGCAATATAGGCAGGTGCACGAGCCAGTTTGTTTGCGTGGAAAAAGGCTTACTTACTAGATTTATCACTGGAAGAGATCTATAAGGTAGCTTTTTGAAAAATCATTTTATAAATTTCTTGATCCTTGGTTGCATGAGCTATATTACATGATTGAGAAGGTAAGTCCCCTCCTACTGACTTGCCTTTAGGTCTACGGAAAGACCCTATCTTGTCTACAGTTTATTCGGCTAGTAATATGACACCAGTTAGAGGGTTGGCCCTAGGTTTACAGCCCATCATAGTTTGTTCAATCGTTTCTTGGAGATTTCTCCAATTTTGGGATGGTACTCATAGCCCACCCCATTTTGATACGAATAGGTTTTGATTTCTATGGCAGCTTATAAAAGTGTGAATTGGTGCTTAAGATACATATTTCCTTGTACATTTGTGGTTCTTTTTATTTTTTGCTTTTGCACAGAATTTGTTGAAGGACTATAGACTTTGTATAGATGCATATACATTTGACTTCCCTGCTGTTGCTGAGTTTTACTGGAGATCCCGCGACAACCATTCATTGTTTTCTTTTGTTACATTTTAGATGCATATGAATTCTTTAGTACATTTGACTTCGTTGCTGTTGCTGAGTTGTACTGACGATTTACTGATTGACATCCATTGTTTTCTTTAATTACGTTTCAGATGCATATGAATTCTTCTTTTATTGGAAATTGAGAAGAAAAAGGACAAGATTAATTTCCTATTGGTAGAGGAATAGCATCAATTTAAAGGGGATCAAGGACTCTAACCGTACAGTTCTTGATCAAATTGATCTTAATGAGATTTTTACTCACACTTTCTCCACCAGCATTTTATAAGACTCTTTGACCTGGAATTTGAGCAGGAACTAGTTTCAGTAGTGCTGCTGATATAACCTCTTGAACTCGATTGCTTGAGTTATAATGGAACTACCGGAGATGGTTCCTCTATTTAGGAATTAACAATCCATATTTAGCTAAAGCTATTAGTTTCCTTGAGGGTAGAATGTTAGGAACCCTATTGCCTTTGCATGGAATAGAAACCCCTCATAGTTGTCAGAAATCTTGAAACCCCAATAGCATATATTTATGTTCCTTTTGCCCATCTACCAAAATTAAACCGGTAAAGTAAAGAGCAACATCCACTAATGAAAAAGAAAAAAAGAAATACTACAAAAAGCTTCCTCATCATCTCTATCCTCTCTCCTCTCACCCCATTCCCAATCATGTTCTTTTCCAAGTATTAGGGATGGCGATTGTGGGGTTGGTTGTGGATCTTAAACTAACCCCAGCCATCTCTCTCTCTCTCTCTCAAGCCTACGATTATGATCTGCATGTTCAGCCACAGTTTGGGCGGGATTTGCCATTGATCCATGGCCAGCGTTGCCGTTGCTGGTCCTCTGTAAGCTGGCCTGAAGCTTGTCAGCTTTTTCATGCATATCTATGACGTAACTGAGCAAGGGGAGAGGGAGAAGAGACATGAGGCAAGAGTAGTTTTCAAAAAAAGTGTTCTCTTTTATGATCCCTCTTTTATTGTTCTTTTCTTCTTAAACAAATTCTTTTCGTTAGGGAAACACGATGTTGGCCTTCTCTTTTAATCAGTGGCTTGTCCGATTAACGGAGAGGGAAAAAATGGAACAAAAACAAATGGTATTGGGGTTTCCATAGTTTTGACGAAATGCTAGTTGGAATCCGGAAACCTGGGGTCTAAGCAATCTCCATCGGTACTTCGGGAATGAAGACAATAGTAGAGCATACCATGATTAGAAGACTATCCTTATTTGCATCTAAAGAGACATGACGTGTCTTTCCTCTCCCTCCACTGTCGGTCGAACCAAGCGAAGAAAGAGAAGAAGGGCGTGCCTAACGTCTTATAAAAGACGGTTCCTTTACCAGCCCGAGGCTGTGTTAGCCCTTCGGCCTTATTTCAATTTGAACATGAATTTTCAGCACATTTTGACGGTTTTGAATTTCTTATGTTGATCCGTTCTTGATATCTATGATAGGCTTAGATATTAGCCGGTATACTTATAAGCAATGGTATGGGTACCAGGTACTGCTGTTCAACAATTTCTAAAAGTTCACCTTACGGGTATAGTTGGGTACTTGAATTATATATAGACACAAAAAAGACCTGTCTTCATGACAAAAAAGACATGTCTCAAACGTGCAGGCCTATTCTCTTCGTTTTCGAACTAACTCACAAAGTGGTCTCTCGATTTCGATACGAAAAACCATAGTCCTAGCTGTGGACAATGAATTCTCAAATCATATTGAAGGTTAGATTTCGAATTTGTCTCTCATTATCTGGAAAAAAAATCCAATATTGATTTGATTTTTTTTTTTTAAATATAGTTGTGGAGGTAAACTGATAGTTTAATTTTTGGGGAAAAAAAATATAAAGCTGGTCAAATCTCCTAAAAATAAGAGAGGGTAAACATAATAAAAACATGGATGCGTTTAATAAACCCTAAAACAACCAAAATAGCCAAGCCAAAAAATTTGGACAAAGGCTTTGTTGTAATAGTTTAAGCCTATGTTGTCACAGGCGGAAAACTGAATAAGAAATATGTTTTATATTTTTAATTTTAACTATTTAATAAGCATTTGCTGCATTTCATATAAAGAACGGTGGCTATTCATATAAAGAAGTGTATGCACAAAATTGTTATTTGCATTTTTTATTCTATATGCAGAAATAACAGTAGAACATTTGATGCATTTCATATAAAGAAGTGTATGCCCAAAACTGTAAATGCCTGCAGTCTTTTTCTGCAAAAAGTCTGGGCGGGCGCCTAGGCGAGGCGGGCAACCTGTCGCCTAGCCTCGCCTAGCGCCCAGTACAACATAGGTTTAAGCTATGTAACCATTTTGATCAGTGTGGTCTTGACCATGAATTGTGGCACTTGACCATGAATTGTGGCACAAGTGCGTGTTTCTTGTTTTAATATTTTTAATAAGCTCAATTTGTTTTTTAGGTTATGTTTATGTTGTGAACCATATTAACTTTTGTTTTCCATTTTCTCCGTCAAAAGGCATATAAAACCCGAGGATGATGACAACATTATACCCAATGAGACAACAGATGCCAGTGTCCACGACAAAGATACTGAAGCTGCTACAGAAGATCTCTCAGGTCAAGAAACTCAATTTGGTGCAAACTTAAATGCTTCGGAATCTGACCACCCACATTCATCAGGATTGCCTCATGCTGATGGAAATGGTTATGGCTATTCTGATCAGCAAAACATGGAGTACGAGCAACTGCTTAAACAGTACTATGAACTTGAAGAGCAGAAACAAAGGGTCGTTCAACAACTTAACCAAACAAACTATTGGAACTACCAAACTCCAGTTCAGAGTTCCACTTATCAAACAAACCAAGTTTCAGCAGATAATACATTTGCACAAGGCTTAAACAACCCATGTTCTCTGTGCTCATGCCAATGTATATCTGTCCCGTTGGTACCAACATCTGCTTGTGTCATAGGTGGCATGCCTGGTGGATGCTACAGTTCTTGTCCTTCATTAATGGCATACTGTTCTGGGGCTCAATCACATGAAGTTCCTTGTGGTAATTCTTCTAACCTAGCTATTACCTGAAGAGCTATTTCGTTCTGTGGATCTCATGTCCTACACTTCCCAGGTAGCCATGTTCCTGTTGGTAATGACAGTGCTGTTAAGACAGGGATGCTGGCTGCAGAAAAAGCAATAAACTCCATGAAGTTAGAAATAGGTGCAGCTTCTAATTCCTGTGGCGGTAAGCAATCATATAATGTAGCATTTTAACTGATAGCCTATCCATCGTGTACTACTTCCTCTTTTGACCTCCTAAAGAAAGTGATGGAATTTCCTGTCAATTTACACCAGCAATGCTAGTGAAAATATGCCTATGTAGTATCTAATTACATATTAGTGTAGTTATATTTCATTTAACATGCATTTATTTGACCTTTTTGAGAGATCCGTCTTCAATGCTAGTACCTAATGCTGACAATTGGAGGTTAGCCTGTCCATTTTTTGAGGTATAAATAATCCAACCAACTAGAAAAAGAGGCCTAAGTTTATTATCATAAATGAGATGGTAAAAGGAGCGCCCTTGGAGACGGCTTCCATAAGCATGTCACATTTTCCTTTTGTTCCTCTTAGCCCACGTTTGGTTCGTGGAATCAGGGCCTTGGAAAAGGAAAGTCGTTCATTTCCTGTGTTTGGATGCCAAAGAAAATGAGCATGAAAGGAAAATGATTCCCACGGGAAAGGAAAATAGGGGAGAAAATGGTTCTCCCAGTCATCTCATGGATTCACTTTTTCACCCCTAATGATTCTCTTTTCCTTCCAATTTGTTGGGCATTTCCAAACAACGGAAAGGAAAATTAAGGAGAATTGCAATTTCCCAAAGGAAAGGAAAGAGCAAAGAATGGATTTCCTTTCCTTTCCGCGAACCAAACGAGGCCCTTTCTATCTCCCATATTTCTATGGTAGAAACCCCTTTTAGAAAGGAAAAAAAAATGTTCCGAAAGTGGTGGTTTCTAGCCCAATTTCCATCCTACTTGGCGCTGACGTAGGATAGAGAATTTCTACGAGAGTTTCTACATGTAGAAACTCATAGAAATTCTTCATCTTAATATTGGGTCCCACTTTCAAACTACATAAAATTTTCCATTTAATATTCTCCATCTTAATATTAGGCACTGCCGTGTAGGAATTGAGAACCATTGGAGAGTGTTTTTTTGGGTGCAATTTCTATGTAGAAAGTATGCCAACTAGGATAGAAATTTCCTTGTAGTACAATGCCAAGTAGGATAGAAAATTAGAAACTCAATTTTAGAAATCCCCATTGGAGATAGCCTCGTCTCTTAGGACATCTGTTTGAGCTAGTTCTCGATTTTCAGCTGGAACAGTTTATGCACTTTTTATCTCTATTTTCTCCATTTCTACCTCAGCTCTTCTTGTGGCTCCCTTTTTTTCCTTTTCCTTTTTCTTTCGACACTGGTTTGCTCAGATTTAGAATCTTTAATCAGGTTAGGTATTCGTGCTTTTATAACATCTGATGTGCCTTTGCTCCATTAACAACTTGTGCCTTTTATTTGAAGGAATTGTTTTAGCTGACGGGCCTTCCGGTAACCTCCATATCATTAATGCTAAATGATAGTGATGAGAGAAGGTAAATTGTAAAAGAACTCACAAATCATTTCTGAAGGCCTTCTCGGTGTTATAGGAACTTATTCAGTTCTTGTGCTCGTGATCCAGAAGATTTCTGGTGGAAAGAACAAAACACAATATAACTCACCAATTCTTTTTACAGTATCTATCGTTATCTGATGCATCTGAGATGGTTAAACTCAGTTAAAAAAAATGTGATTTCCGTTAATCATTCTGTCAACTCAAAACTCCTTCAGTATCTGTGTAAACTGTCATAAAGTTTCATGAGTATGCTTAAGAACAGGTACATTATTTTGCCAATGTAGAAAAGGAAAAAGGGGAGAAGAGCTCAGGTATACTTGAAGGTAACTTGTCACAAGCTGTCAGCTCAGGGAGTGATTTCACTGCAGTTCTGAAAGCATGGTACTTGGCAGGCCTCCACACAGGCAGGCAAGATTTTATTTGTTTATTTTCTGATAGGAAGTGATAAAAATCATGTAGCTGAACTTAAAACTTTAAATCTGGAGTAAAGGTCTTGCTGCTATTTCTGCAGTTTGGTTAACCTTTAGTATTGCAGATATCCTAACTTTCCTTTTGCAACTGAAATTTTTTATGTAGGTATCTGGCAGAGCAGTCCAAGAAAAACGATCAACAATAACATCAATATTGACATCAACGCGTCATGCATCAGTGACAAAATTTTGAGCAAACAGAAGGTTGGCAAAAATTAAACCAGCAGTACCTTGGAAATTAAGCAAGCATGCCAGAAAACAATTCTGCATGTACTCCAACTGGACATAGCCTATTTTTCGTGTCTAAGATATTTTTTTGTATCTTATTCCTTACAGGTGATCGTTCCTGTCATATTGATCGTCGTGTACATGCAAGGGGCGAGTAACTCGTTTCTTCGCTGGCAGCTAGAACGATGTGCATACTTGTTGTCGAAATGTTGTTAGGTTGTGGTTAGGAGTGTGTTCTAACGAGGCTCAGCTCCCTATTACAAAAATAGTACTGTTTTAGATTAAGAACACCTACCGATCTATCCTAACATTGTTGTACCAGTGGAATTCTATGCGGGTACCCCGGATATTGTGAGATGTAATATTTTTCAAGGAGAGGAGGGTTGGTAACTTTAGTTTTGTTTGTAACTATGCAACGGTGTGTCTATATTTCCTATTGTAGCTGGACTTGTTCATATCATAGCCTTTATTATGACCAGTCTGTATCCACCTTGGAAGGAAAGTAATTTGTTTTCTTTTGCCAGTTTCTAAAGAGGTCGGCAAATGGAAGTGGAAATGTGCAAAGCCAGGAGTTTGGCCAAATTTGACACTACTTCTGTGGCCACTTTGATCGGGCTATGACAATCTTAAATGTTTTTTTTAGATGCCTGACGATACGCACGGAATTTGGTGCATGCCTTATGGGTCCACTGTTCTTAACTTTCACCATTATTAAATGGAAGGAATAATATACCCTCATGGTTCGATCCACCGATCTTCTGCAATCTAGCAAGCGTTTTGTGCCTCTCAGCAATTACAAAAGCTACTCGAGTTCGGTGACAATCTTAGATGTCTACACGAGTGCTTTGATTTTAACTTTCACTTTGTTAAACTGTGAAAGAAAATTATGGAGGAGACTTATTTTGACCCACTCCCCGAATCTTGTATTTGAAGCTAAGCAGAATTGCACATGCACGTAACAACTTATCTGATTGGTCACGACCCGTACCCAGTGAAAGGGCACGAGACCGTGGATACATCTAGTCTACGTCGCAGTGTCGACGGTAGAACGCTGTTCTAGGTCTCAACAATAGATAAACACAATATAGTGTACCTGTCCAGTATATACTTTCCATACAGAGGACAATCTCGGAATAACAGCACGATATGGAATAGATAGAAAGTCAAAGTACGATAAAATCTAGAATAGAAATAGGTTTAAGTGTTATCAACATCACACACAAAGTATGAAATAATAACATAACAGAAGTCAGCTGTAGACAAATCCAAATAAATATCCTAACAGTCTAATCTAGGAACTACTAGTCTCCTCTAGGCTAGCTGGATCCTGCTGATGATCCAGGTCGTAAGTGTCGTCTAAGTCTGCGCTGTAATAAGTGGTGCAAAAATCCTCAAAGTTCTCTTTAAAATTTTGTCAACATATCGTAGAAAATATAGAACTAGCAATAGAATAAGATACATTACATGTTGTAATAAAAATACAGGAATACATGAAATATAGACAAGGAAACTGAGCACATGAATAAGATAGAGAATATTTGAACTATAGTAAATATAAGTGATTCAGAGCACAAGATGGTTATGTGATTGGTTTAGATTGCACATGAGTAATCTACGATAACTCGATTATTCGTGAAGGTATAATCGACATATACATGAGTACACTAGGGGATTTAATCACATAAGCACTTCTACTCCCCTGCCCCAATCAATATACAAGGATCCGATCATGATACGTTACGTACACGATTATTATTTTCACATGGAGCACATGATAGTACATGAAAGCACATGAAAGGCACGAATACAAGGAGTACACGATGCACACGATAAAGTACATGAACATAGAATACCCGATGTACCCATAAGGGGATAACATCGCACGACAAGATTCATATAGTACCAATCCGGGTTAACAATGTGTCAGCATCAAGTAAAGTAGTCTAGAGTAGGCAATATAGATACTACCATGATAAAAACTAACAGAAAATGTACTCGCCTGATATCCTGAGCAACGGATGTGTATCGAAATCCGAACTGGAGTCACAGAGACCTATTATGAAAATTATAAGTTACAGAGTGTTTCTAGAGTAAACAATTGATTTAAATGTGTTATCTACATGCTGCTAGACCTCCTTTAGGCCAGGAAGTCAATTTGGGTCAATACTAGTCAAACTAGGTCAATTGGTCAACTCTGGGTCAACCTTGACCTAATTAGTCACTATCCAGGGTGTTGGCTAAGTTGGACCATAAAGTGGCTAGTGACAAGTGATATCAAAACCATATCTTAAACCTAGATTCAAATATATATTACATATACTACACACCCTATATTAAAGCTATAGAGTATATTACCTAAAACCCTTACCAACTATATATATATATATATATATATATATATATATATATATATATATATATATATCTTTTTTTTTTAAAGAAGACATTTTATTGAATAGGAAAGGTGGCTCACAAAGAGCAAATACAGACAGGTGCGGGGAACCCAAAAAAAAAACACAAAAGTGGTCCCGATGAACAAAGTTAAAGTTCGAAATTTCAAAATTTCGAGAGGCCGAAATTTCAAAATTTCGAAAATACCACAGATTTCGAAATTACGAAAACCGTAATTCCCAAAATATCTTCTTTTTTTAACGAAAACAGAGGTGAATAATGACAGGCGCTGTTCCCGATAGTTGACCGGGCGCGCCAACCAAGGGGAGAGGGCACGCTGCACGTTGGCAGGGACGCTCTGCCCGAGGCAGATGGCGTGCGGCTCGAGGATCCCCCAGCGCGCGTGGGCTAGGGGCCGGCGGCGGCGCCGGCGGCGGGAGCGCAGGGCCGACGCGGGGGAGAAAGTAGGGCTCCGGCGAGAGGGCCAAGGAGGCCATCCCGCGCGGGAGCGGAGAACGGGGGAGGGGGGGAAGGGGAAGGTGGTCCAGCGGAGGGGGAAGCCGGGCCAGGCGGAGGGGAAGGAGGTTCAGCGGGGGGATCGACGCGCCGGAGAGGAGGACGGCGATGGCGCAGGCCCGGAGCACCGCGGCACCCACGCGGACCGGAGCAGGGGGGCTCCGGAACTCAGGAGGGAGCGGGGGCGGCTGAGGGGAGGAAGAGGGGGTCTCGACCGCCGACGGGCATAGGGGGGGCGGCCGGCCGAGGAGAAGGAGGTGGTCCTACCCCCTGTTAGGGCGGTTCTCCGACAGGTGATGGAGAGAGCGCCGGAGGCCTTCGCAAATGGCGAGGCGATGAGGGGACCGCTCCGACGCAGGGAGCGAGTGGCTGGCCGGCGCCGGCGACTGAGCTGCCACGCGAGCCCACGAAGGAGGGAAAGGGGAGGGCGCCACCGCCGACGAGTGAGGGGGTTCCGGCGCCAGGGAGAGGGCGGGACCGCCATGGGGGAGTACGGCGGTGAGGGGAGAGGCCGGCGCTTGGGGGGCAGGGCCGCCGGAAGATGCAGCCGGGGTGCTGACGGAGGACGGGGGAATGCGGGAACGCCTGGAAGGGCCACTACCTGGCCTCCAGGGAAGAAAGAGGGGGGGCACTTCCTGGCCGCCGGGTGCAGGAGGGGACGGAGGGCCGACCATCGCCTGGGGAAGACGGAGGGCGGGGGCCAGCCCAGGTCCGCCGGAGGGCACAACCGAAGGGCAAATGGATTAGGTGGCCGAGAGGGGTACGGCGAGGGGGGGACGCACCGGAGCGGAGGGAGGCTGGCCTGGCAAAAGGCCCGAGGGGGGAGGAGAAGGCTGGGCGGCCAGTGGGTCGGAGGAGCGTGAGCCGGGGGGAGGCCCGAGGATGGAGGGGGCCGGGGATCCGGGGGGGGCGCTCGAGGGAGGTCGGCGCCGTCGCCGGGAACGGCGGGGACGTCGACTGCGGTGAGAGCGGCCGCAAGGCGGGATGGCGGTGGAGAGGAGCCACGCAAGGCCCGAGAAGGAGGGAGCCTGCGAGCGAGGGCCGCTGGAGCGGCGCGGAGGGTGGTGAGGGCGCCACTACCAACCGGCCGGACTGCCGGCGACGAAGGCCGGCCCCGCCCACCACCCAAGGAAGAAGAAGGGGTGGGGTGGGGGGGGGGGGAACCTATGGCTGGCGCTCCTCATCCTTTATATATATATATATATATATATATATATATATATATATATATATAAGGACTGACTCCTACATGGAACTGAAAATGTAATATAGGAATGGCAAGGGACTGCACAAAAGGAGATAATGGTGACTGATCACTAAGATGTAATGAAGGATGGAACATACTTGTAATTGACTGATACCTCTGAATGAAGACTGATACTCAAATATCAGTGGATATGGGATGAATGTTAGGCAACTGAATCTAAACTTATAGGACTGAACATTACCAACTGAACAACTATAGGGACTGGACTTTACTGTCCAAGGACTGAACTTCAAAGTAAAATGTGACTGAAACATATAGAGTTCAAAGGACTGAATATAAGGTGAATGGAGACTGATACTCTATGTTAAGGACAGGTCAAGTATGGGGACTGGACATCTAATGTGCAGTGGACTGATCAACTGAACAAATAGGACAGAGATTTGGGTGATGCAGGACAACACTTAAAAGAGGAATGAGGACTGATACTCCAAGTAATCAGTCGACTGAACACTAGAACTAGACTAAACAATGGGATTACTTGATATATGTATACAAGACTGAACCTGCAAAATGGGACTGGGTTTGAGTTCAAGACTGAACTGCAAATGCAGTGGACAAAACCACAGGTAATAGGACTAAACATTATCTATCAGGTACCTACATAATTTACAAATTGACCTATATTTAAAAAGACTGAACTAGCCAAAATAATGGACTGTACAGTCAAGGTTAAGACTGAACACAAATGAAGGATGGACTAAAGCTAAGGTAAGGGACTGGATAACTTCCTAAAGTCAAGTGGATAGACATTTGGATATAACAAACTGATACATGTCCAAAGAGGACTGAACATCTAGCTGGGACTGATCTTAAGTTGAAAGTAGACTGAAACATACCCAGTGTGAACATAACAAATTAGACTGAACATGGTCATGAGGACTGATATCTTGGTGATGCAGGACATTATCTAAAATTCGAAAGGGAAGAAAGGACTGAATTAACTTCCTAATGGAACTGAACCTAAAATGAAGGCATGGTCATTTGGAATAACTGAACCTAAAAACCTATAGGACTGAACACTCTAAAATGGTATGCAAAGTAGAGGGTCTGGTCAAAATGTCCAAGGACTGAATTGTTAACACTCAAAGGACCGTACAACCTATGAGCTGATACCTTATGGAAGGGGTCATCAACTGGACTGAAACAAAGAATGTAGGGAGTGAATGTATAGATACAAGGGACTGACCAGTAGGAAGACTCCCCTATTTGAAATAACTGATACAGTGAAGAGTGAACCAAATGGAAGGGAACAAATTTGAAAGTCTAAGACTGATACTTGGACTGCTCTTAGTTATGCAACGACTGAACAAATGAAATGCCAAGTCCTACTTGAGCCTTCACACTTCACCTTACCTCCGAACACAAGTCCAGGGAGGACTGATACATAGGAATCCTTGCTAAAAATTGGGACTGGACTGTAGCAACTAAACCATAAGATGTGTGGACAAAAATGGACTGGTACATGGATAAGTGGATTGATACAAGGTGATACCAGTCCCAATTAACATCAGTTCACACACAACACAAAACCCACACATGGCACAAAACCCCAAACCAAATTACACTAATAAAACCATTCCAAGATCACATGATAAAACCTAATATTGATAACTCAAGATATTGCCAATATAAAAACATAGTTCAATATGAAATTAGAGTATAAATGCTCTAATGGTCATTTTGTCAAACACTTGGCGTGCGTATCCGATACTCTCGTGATACGTACTCCAAATGAATCCAAACTTGACCCAAAGCATATTTACATGCTCTAAATCACTAGCGTGACCTAATCAACCAATATCACAAATCCTAGATTCTTGTTCTCGGATTTCCCCCAATGTGGATCAAAATGAAAAGGAAAAACCCTCAAAATAGGAAGGACAGCCTCAACTCCTCTTTAATGGCACCTTAATGCAATGGAGGTCCTAAATGAATGTATCTACACTAATTAAATAATAATTAGAGGTTTAGAGAGCTCATACCAATTAGGAGATAGATTTCCAATGCAAACTCCCTAGATTTAGATCTCCTTTAAGCTCCAAGTGTCAAAAGGCTCCAAATGCTCCCAAGCTAGTCAACAGAGCCTTCTCATTTCCAAGGGAAAGAGTGTAACGCCCCAGTCCCAAAATAGAAGGACTAGAACGTAATCATGCCAGCTGTATACATACGAAGTATATGGACCCTATATATACATAAGCTGTAAAATACAGTAACCAAGGTACTAAATCTCATCCACAAAGATAAATAATGATATAAAGCAATTTTGAATTTGTCATGTATACAATCGTTGGGCGGAGACAAATCCACTACCAACCAGTAAGGAAAAGTATATGGAAAATAAAATGAGTTTGGCGGGCGAAGCGAAGACGATCAAAGTGCAATCATCCTCGAAGAGATAGTGTCGATCATGGCCACGACTAGAACACCTGCGAAAGACAAGAACACACACACTTGGCGAGATAACCAGGTCCTCAGAGGGACGTAACAAGATACAATAAACATGCCATATAAATACTGAATATAAAATATGCCACAATCAAAGAAAGTGATAAGTCATAAATAAGGTACTCTAACCATACTAAAGTGAACATGCAGTTAAGAACAAACCTTTCGTCGCATGAGCCCTGGCTGTAAATGGGATCTGGTATAGTCCCCACTTGGGCACCAGTGACCTAAGAGCATGACGTTCAAAAACGACAGTGGCCAACCTGAGAGGCTCATACCCGTATCTCCAGCGGAGCTTCCGGGTTAAAAGAGAAGTGCAATCGAAGCCCATACGACAAGGAAATGTTCTCCCCATCCAATGTACCTATCAAGTCGCATCCACGACCATATTTCTCTACTAACTGCTAAGTCTCATAACATTCCTCTATTAGCAGTTAGTCCTAACGCATGCACATGGGGGATCAGCCCACACGCAAGAACCTCTACATGATACTCATCTCACACATCCTCGTGGTACAACTGTGTTAAGGTATATGCAATACACTACAACGGTAGTCCCTTAACTCTAAGTCCATATGTAATCAAAGGATAAATAACAAAGTACTTCTAATATCACCGAGCAGGCAGTAAATCAAGAACTGGAAATAAATGAACAGTGATATGTAATAGATGAACAAAAAAATAAATAGTATAATGGCAAGGTATCTTGCCTGTTACGTTGCCTGGTGTGGTGCGATGATCTGGCCAGTTTCGTTTTGTCCCATAGCCATGTTTGATGTGAGAAAGTCCGAAAGAAATAAGTATGTGATTAGTCATGGTCAGATGTCATATATTCTAAGAGGGAGATTTGATTTATGTAAAATATGATTCTTAATTTGAGAATATGTATATATACCCGTTTAGAAAAATAGTCATAACTATCTAGGAAAATATATTTTGTATTTGTTTAAAATCAATATTTTATAAAAATATTTTACATAAATATATAAACTTCAAGAAATTATTGAGGCTTAAAATGCTAAAATTCTTCAAACTGTAAATTTTTGAAATTATTTATAACTTATTTATAATAGTGGAACTATATTTTATTGATCAAATCATTTGTAGGTAAATATTCCGAAAAATAAATTCTAAATACTTAAAAATTCTAACAAAATCAATTTAGGTCATAACTATAGTTTTAATTTGGAAATAATAAACATAATGATAATAATAATGATGATAATTAATAAATAATAATTATTAATAACCCTTAACATTAGAGCCTATTCTTCCCCTTTTAATGATGATAACAATACTAATAATAATAATCATAAATCCTATAGAGCTATACATCTCAACCTTATAATATAATAATAACAATAATTCTAACATTAATATATCACTGTATTATATAATAATAATAATAATAATAATAATAATAATAATAATAATAATAATAATAAATAATGATAATAATATTAATACTCCTAAACCCCCAATCTTCTCGAATGTCACAGTAGAGAGAGAGAAAGCTGAGAAGAAGAGAGAAAGGAGCGGGAGCTTACTGGGGGGGCGATCGGCGTCGAGTGGCGGCGGTACCCGGGCTGGAAAGGAGGAGAGAGGAGGCTCGGGGTCTCGGTGGTCGGCGACCGTGAGGCGACGGCGGTGACGCAGCTGCGATGAGGGTCTTGGGGAACGCGGCGGCGCGTTCGGAGCCATCCACGAGCGGAGGCAAAGTCGGAGGCGGCTCGCACAGGAGAGCGGCTAGGGCGGCTCCGGCATCGCACGCACGGCGGAGTACCGAAGCTCGCCGGCCGGGTCAGGTACGAGTGCTGCGGCCGAGAGGAAAGAGGGTTGCTGGCTCGCGGTCGGCGCCTGGGGTTGGATGCGGTTGTTCGGGGCTGGGCGTCGGGAGCCGGCGGTCTCGTGCGGTGGCGCCGCGGCCCGAGGGAAGACCGGGGTCGCCATGAGCGGCGGAGAGGGCGCGCATGGCGGGAGTACTGGCGTGGGGGATTCCAGGCGGTGGCAGCGGGTGGCACGGAGGATTCTCGGCCACGGAAAGGTGAGTTTAGGATTAGGTTTGTGGTTTTCTTTTGGGAAATTTTGCGATGGTGGTGGCGGTTGCCCTGGTAGTGGCGGTGACGGAGACGGTGTCGGATATGGTGATGATGGTCTGGGATTTGGTGGCAGTGGTGGTTTGGGGTTTGTCGGAGGTGCGACGGGTGGCAGTTTTTATGGTGATGGCAGTAGTATGTTGGTAATGGCTGTGGTGATGATGTGGTCGAGGAGGGGCTTGGTCGGAGATGGGAAGTCGGGGTCGGGTGATGAGATGGTGGTGTTGTCTGTAGTGGTGGTGTCCTGTGTGACACGGGAAATGACGGGGGATGGTGTCCGGGCTGTCGGACACGAGGAGAACCATGTATATGTACTTGAAGAATATAGTGGATATGATCTGGACACGGACGCGATACACAATGGGGCAGAAATTGTGGTTGAGAATTTATGGAGGAGTACATCTCCTTTTATAGGAGGTGAGAATACCCAGTTGGATAATCATTAGGATTAATTTAAACCCAATTAGATAAATCAATCCAAATTCAAATTAAATTCCAATTTAAAACTAGATAATCTAAACTCAATTTAAGTATAAATTTTATCTTTTAACTATTTAAATTAAATCCATAAAATAAAATCGAGATTTAAAATGGCCACAACAAATTTCAAATATATTTTCAAAAATACCAATAATAATAATTTCGAAAATAATAATATTTTTAAATATCCTTTTTGAATAATAAATTATTAATATAATAAATTCAAAAATGAATATATATATATATGAATTAAAATTCATGTACCTCATGTGCAAGAATATCTGCATAAAAATAGTTTTCTAAATTGCCACTATTAAATAAGATAGCCTTTTATAATAAAAATAATAAGTTTTGGACATCCCGATACGATACTTTTCACAATTTTAAGTAAATATAAATACAATAATTATTATATATTAAAAATAAAATAAATGTTTTTCCAAAAATATGTACGCTCGTACATATTCGTACTCGTCGAGCATTCACGAATAAACGTAATTTGCGTGCAATGTACAATACGACTACACGGCGTACAAAATTTAAAACAGTGCCAAAAATATATAGTAGAAATTTAGGGGTTTTACATCCTACCCAACTTATAAGAATTTCGTCCTCAAAATTTAGGAATAGGTAGGGTTCAAGAGTTTAACGATAAGAAAGTACGAACAATTCATTTGGCGAGGCAAAGAAACGGTGTTTAACATAAATGTGCTATTAGAAAGTCATGAATCCGTGAAATAGGAAAATAATTCACGAATATGGTAATGGACGAGGGTCGCTAGCTATAGGGCTGTAAAACGATTCAAACCGTTCGCATTCGGCTCGTGTTCGGCTCGGTCCAAGCTTGTTTTAAGCTCGTTCGTGGACTAATCGATACCGAGTTCGACCATAGGTTGTTCGACTCGATCTTGTTCGCAAAAAGGCTCGATCTCGGCTCGATTTCTCATATTAGGACTTTTTCTATATGTTATGCCTTTTTTAATAGATAGAAATACATTTTGTTTTAGAAATTTTACTCATTTCTTGGTTCTTTATATGGTGGTAAATTTATGATGTAAAGAGCACAAGTAATTCAATAAAAAAATCTTTAAAACTTGAGAGAAACAGTGTGATAGTCTATACAACATGT
The DNA here is from genome assembly GCA_029216955.1 of Iris pallida. Classification (NCBI taxonomy): domain Eukaryota; kingdom Viridiplantae; phylum Streptophyta; class Magnoliopsida; order Asparagales; family Iridaceae; genus Iris; species Iris pallida. The sequence goes on along the minus strand of JANAVB010029157.1, from coordinate 18,192 downwards.
CCTATAAACACTCACTACTAGGGCTGTAGAACGATTCAAACCGTTCGCATTCGGCTCGTGTTCAACTCGTTCCAAGCTCGGCTCGAATCAAACTCGTTCGATAGTTAAGTCAAACCAAGCTTGAACACTCTTTGTTCGAGCTCGTTTGTTCGATTTTCAGCCCTAGCTAGCTAAGACAATCATGATAACACAATTCGAGAAATAATAAGGCATTGGGTGGATCAAGGAGTATAACTTAGGAACTTGGGATGTATGGTTCCTTGAGAAAATATGGTCTTGGTTTTTGGTTTGATTAAGGAAATGATTTGAATCATTCTTAAGTCTCAAGAATGATTAGAAAGTCGTGATAAAGAATCTAGTGTCACGAGGAGGACGATTAGCTCAAGATGGGGTTACAGGCACATCGGTTGGGTATTTTTCTCATTCCGACTTGTATCGGGGACCCGAAGAATCTAGTGTCACGAGGAGGACGATTAGCCCTAATTTTCAGAAATAGGGGTATTTTTGTCATTTTTCATTTTTGAATTATTTTAGAATTATTTATTTATTTATGATATTATTTTGGGGTTATTTGAGTCGGGTTCGAATTTCAGCTCATTTCGACTTGTATCGGGGACCCGGGGTAGTGTTGACCTTAGTGGGACCCACACACTAGTTAGCCATGGCCCACATGTTAGTTATTTTAGTTAGTGACTAGACTAATTATTTTGGTTAGTATTAAATTGAGATTAGTGATTTAGGATTGACTAAACTACCCCCGACTTAACCCCTTACCAATGTAATAGCAAATAGACTAGAGAGGGGCTTTTAGACATTTCCCATATAGGACAAAACAGCCTAATATGGCCGGCGATGACATGTAGGGGATAGGGACAAGTCACTTTATTATTTCCACTTCCATTCTCTCTCTTGTTCTTCCCCAAATTGATTAGAGAGCTTTCCCTATTCAAATCATCACCAAATCCAACATTTCTTCCACCAAATATTCTTCTTTTCTCTTCTACTCCATGAAAAGAAGGAGCTATCCAAGTTTGAGAGGATTCGGAGCTTGTTCGTGTCCGTTTGGGATTCCTACGTGTCGGTGGCATTTTGGGATCGAATCGAATCACCGGGAGGTATAAATCCCTTCTCCTTCTCATTCTTTTCATGCATTAGATTCATGTTGACCTATAGGAATGACCCCCATGGTTTGGTGCCCATTGGTGTCCATTTCGTGTCCATTTGAACATTTGTAGAGGTGTCCTAGGAGTAGGATCGTGTCCTAATGAGGAAAACCCTTTTTGGACACTTGTAAAATTATTGGTGTATTGATTTATTGTTGTTCTAAATATTATTCCAGATTTTACATGTGTTTAGGAATGTGTTTTCCTATGTATCATTATGTATCATATTCCTATAATCTATATGTATATATATATGATTATATATATATATCATTCTATATATATATATATATATATATATATATATATATATATATATATAAAATATATATATATATATATATATATATATATATATATATATATATATATATATATATATATGGCTTATATATATATAAGTGTATATATTACGTGATGGTGTGTGATGCTTGTGTTGGGTTGTGGGCACACAGGTTCGGCCTAGAGGGGTGAAGAGTGTGTGGGGAAAAAAAAAAAAAAATATATATATATATATATATATATATATATATATATATATATATGGCTTATATATATATAAGTGTATATATTACGTGATGGTGTGTGATGCTTGTGTTGGGTTGTGGGCACACAGGTTCGGCCTAGAGGGGTGAAGAGTGTGTGGGTTTGTGTTGAGAGAGGAGTGTATGTTTGTGTAGTGGTGGTGTTTGATGATTTGTTTGGGAGGGGAAATATGAAGAGGAGTTATAGGGAGATGGAGGAGTGTTAGAGAGTTATGTGGAGGAGTGTGAGTAGAGTGAATAGGAAGGGGGAGGGGATGACCCAACCAGCAGCTATGTGGCTGTCACATGACAGTCCACATTTGCTCATTCAGTCCAGATTTACCCCCCCCAACTGTCCAGATTTTTAGCCATGATGGCTGTCATTACTCCCCATTAAACCCTCTATATGACAGTCCCTAAACATCCCTATAAACCTGTCAATTTCAGTCCATATGTACACCTATAGTGGCTGTCCCCAATTCCCTGTTTTCAGTCCAAGATTTGCCCTGAACATCACTCCATTTTAGTCCCCTCTACACACCTACATGGTTGTCCAGAATTTCCCACAGTGCTGTCCTATTTTGACTCAAAGACAGCCCCTAACACCACCACAAAACCCCCTTCATTCAGTCCAGGTTTCACCATATAGAGGCTGTCCATTTCCCCAAGTTTCAGTCCACCAATCCACACCAAAAACAGTCCCAAATATCACCCTATATGGCTGTCATTGCACCTCATCCAACACCCCATATAACAGTCCTAAAACTCCCCTATAAACCTGCCATAAACCAGTCCCCACATTGCCTCATTGCTGTCCAGTATTGGCCTATAGGTGTTGTCCCCATTTACTCAAATTCAGTCCCCAAAGGAACCCTTTCTTGCTGTCCAAAATCAGTCCAAGTGAACCACCAATGTGTTGTCCATTTTGAGTAAATTTCAGCCCCTAAACACCACTCCATATCAGTCCATACACAGCCCATTAGACCCCCTTTGTGACAGTCCTAGCATGTCCCCATGACAGTCCCCTCAAGTCTTCAAAATCAGTCCATATATTGCCTGTGTGTGTGTGTGTGTGTTTATGAGGTATTGTTGTGTGTGTGTGTGTGTGAGAGCAATGAGTGTAGTTAAGTGGCCCATAGGTTAGCCTATGTCTAAACCAATAGGAAACCTATAGGAGAAGCCTATGAGTGTGAGAAATATATGTGAGTATTGTGTGTGAGTGAGTGGTATGGGTGAGTGATAGAGTTGAGAGTAAATTCATGATATGGGTAAGGTAGGTAATAGGGAAAACCTATACATGTCCTAACATAGCCTAGATACCTAGGATACCCTAAATTCTTGGTAGGTAAACCTTAGATAGGTTGGTATCTAGCTACCCTAAGGAGCCTAGGCTAGTATCTTGGGTATTAGCGGGGTTTCCTTGGGATTGGGCAAGGTATCGGGATTTACCTTGGTAAGGTAATATAGGCTTTACCTAGTAAATAGGGTATTTGTGTTAGAAGTCTAAGATAGAGTTGGAACTTGATTCCCGTGGTTGGTAATGATCAAATATGGTGCTCATAGACTAGTTTTGACGTCGGTTGACCTTTTTGACCAAAAGTCAACAAAAGTCAACCGATAGTCAAACTTAGCCTTTAAGCGACCCGATTTGACCGAAACCAAACCAGAGTTGACCAGTTGACTGAAAGTCAACAGTTGGTCAACATTAGACTAGTTTGACCTAGGGTTGACCTAGAGTTGACCAGAGTTGACTTTTTGACCAAAAGTCAACTGTAAGTCAACCTTTGACCCCGTTTGACCTAGTTTGACTTGGATTGACTCCCAGTGACCTGGTATGACCTAGTATGAGCCAGTATGACCTAGTGTGACTCAGTCTGACCTAGATTAACCTAGTTTTGACTTAGACTTGCATTCATGATTTGAATTAGCTTCCTTTTTCAGTATTTAGCCCTATTTGACTCATAGTATCTTATTTTAGGTCTGTGATCACTCTGAGCGTGTGTTCACCCTATCAGCTCAGGACCACAGACGAGTACATTCACTGATAGTTTTCATTGTCTTGATATCTGCTATATCCGATTCAGCTGTAGTGTTATATTCGATTTCCAGTCACGACAGTTCACGGACTAGTATATGTTGGATCATGACATGTGATGTTATTCCTAGAGTTACATGGTATATTGGTACATATTCTGTCTTATTTCAGTATATTGGTATAGACACTGATTTCAAAAGGGGACTTGCTACCCTCTTATGGAATCCCGTGTCATAATGTGTCATGTCCAGATCCATTGTACTATTCGGGGATGGGGAAGTTATTAGTGGTTGTGTGATCAAATTCCCACATGGTTCTATGGTACATATGGTTCATAGCTATACCCTCGCCTCACGACGGGTAAAGCCTTATCCTATACGGTTCATAGCTTTCCATGGTGACTGGCCTTATCGTTCTATTGTATACAGGGTTCATAGCCGGTCGGATGGAAAGTCTGAGCATATTTTTCCTAAGCCGATCACATAACACACTAATAATTCAAGAAACCTTTTATATTTATTATCTTGGTGACTAAGTTCTGTTCGAGAGAAGGGTTACAGCCCCGATCATTGTTTGGTTTAGGGGTTGTAACTCGACTTCCGAATAGTTCCCAAGTCGCCCTATATACATTCATATCGTCGTTCTTTCAGTACTCACATCATGATATGTATTTCCAGTTGATTTTGTCTTGTATTTCATTACACTGTCTCTTATAGAATTTGTCAATTCATATGGAACTGCTGTTGGTGTTTGTACTTGCTCATTTTCCTGACAGGATACCGTTGACAAATTTTACAGATGATTCAGAGGCTGATTGCCCGACCTACTATGGGGTTGAGTCTGATGGATTAGAGTTAGACCGTGGCTTATTGGTAGAGCCACTAGACTTTGCTCACCCTGAGTAGCATAGTTTAGTTAGGTTTGCCTGGCTTGCGAGCCAGCTAGTACATTTTAGTTGTAGTATCTATTATATATATTTTTTGAGACTGGATGTTTGTGTATAGCTCTGACTTGTGGACCTTGGACTCATTTCCTATTTTATCTATCATATTTCCTTTCCATGCTATCTACCTTAGTTTTGATATATGTGATTGAGACTGTATTGCTATGTTACCTCCATTCGGAGTGTATATACTGTACATGTACATTTATCTGTTTAGTCGTAGTATTTACAGACCCTATATACAGCGTTCTACCGCCGATACTGTGGCGTAGACTGGACGTAACCACGTACTCGTGCCCCTCTTCAGGGTGCGGGTCGTGACACATTTTTGTGGTGGCCCATGCAGGTCTGTGTCGCAATTAGTGCGATCTCGTAATGGTGCTCGACTTAGAGTACTAATTACGAGTGTAATGCCTATAGTTCGTATTACGTATCTTGGTATACGTGTATGTATTCTTGACTCGTATTGCGTATTTTCCTGCATGGTTATTTGGCATGTCATTAGATATGGCTTAGCTTGGTTCGGCTTAGCTTGGTTTGGTTTGCTTGTGGGTTCATCATGAACCAAAAGAAAACCCCCACCTACCACCACCACCCTCATTTATATTTCCATCTAACTCTCTCTCTTCATTTATTCTTCTCCTTCACTTCTTCTTCTCCACCATTTACTCTTCCACCTACCAGGAAAGAGAGCTAGGCAAGTGCAAACTTGCTTCATGATGGATCTCAAGTTTTATTGTTCCATTCTCTTCCTTACTTGATTCTAAGCCGCTTTAGAACTTGACATTTTTGGATTTGATGGATGGATTCTTGTAAATCTAAGTTTGTAAACTTTTCATTTTTTTCTTGGTTTTGATCTCTAAAACTTGGTTATTTTCGAAAACTAGTGTTTCTATGTTGTAGAGAATTCAATTTCATGCAGTTTTGGCTTTCGTTTCGCTTGATTTCGACTTCGGATGAGGAAGTTATGGCCAAAACAATTTCTGGTCATTTCTATGTTCATCTGCGGCATGAACAGCATGTCGCAGAAGGCGCATGTCGCAGTAGGCGCATGTTGCAATGAGGCGCATGATGCAGTAGCCGCATATCATGTCGCAGAAGGCGCATGTCGCAGTAGGCGCATGTTGCAATGAAGCGCATGTCGCAGTAGCCGCATATCATGTCGCAGAAGGCGCATGTCGCAGTAGGCGCATGTTGCAATGAAGCGCATGTCGCAGTAGCCGCATATCATGTCGCAGAAGGTGCATGTCGCAGTAGACGCATGTTGCAATGAGGCGCATGTCGCGGTAGGCGCATATCATGTCGCAGTTGAGCCACATGAGGCGTATGTCGCGATAGGCGCATATCATGTCGCGCATGAGCCGCATTAAGGCGCATGTCGCAGTAGGCGCATATGGTGTCGCAGTTGCATACATGTCGCAGAATAGGCCGCATAATGCATATTTTGACTATTACTAACTGTTATATGTCATAATTGACTGAATTATTGCTCGAATTTCTTCCAACTCCCAACGTGGAAGTTGTAGATCTTTTCCTTAGCAGCAAGAATATGTCTCTAGTTATTTTTATGCAAGTTTTTCTCATTCATAATATTGTAAGAATAGAACACGATAGTGGCCCGCTGTGGCGCACTCTTGACAAGTAAACTGGCATGATATATCTCGGCATGCTGTTACGACAGCTAGCCTGACATGACAAGTATGAAAGACTTGGACACCGTGGACGATTGTGTTTGTACAAATAACTAGTACTGTCTTGCATCATGTTTAGGATGGGGACCCCTGAGTACCACGGTCAGGGGTACCTACTGAAATTGACTAAGGCTAATTAACTAGAATGATTCAGTAGTCATGAAGAGATTCTCAGCTACAGGCAATCCCGTTATCTGGGCGCATTCAGTGGACTTGTAGCCTACCGATGAGTAGGGCACATTTCCAGCACACAGTCATGTGTTGCATTCTTCCTAAATAGACATTCGACCTGGATAACCGGATGGTCTGCAGGGCTTATGGCTGTTGGGATAATCTCATTGCATCTTGCTAGTAACTAGGCTTATGATAACCCTAGTTAGTTAAAAGTATCAAGCCGTACTCTTGATTGGCCGTGGTTGATTGGATGTAGTTTATTCCATCTTAGTCTTATCCTGATCCTGTGCAAGATTGTGACATGACATGATTATTGATACTTGCCTTAACAATAACGATCGGGGGTCCAGTTCTGTTCAGGCGAAGGGTTACAACCCCGATCCTTGTTTGGTTTAAGGGTTGTAACCTGGCTCCCGGAGCAGTTCTGTGTCCTCTCTTCGTTTATTGTCTTAATGCAATCCCATGCCATGCTCGTCATGTTTTACCTTACCATAATACCATGATTAATTATGCTGGCCTTAGCAATAAAGATCAGGGGTCCAGTTCTGTTCAGGCGAAGGGTTACAACCCCGGTCCTTGTTTGGTTTAAGGGTTGTAACCTGGCTTCCGGAGCAGTTCTGTGTCCTCTCTTCGTTTATTGTCTTTACTGTACCAATAGTATTTGAGACGGGTTTCTATTCAGGTCAAGGGCTGCAACCCCGGTCCTTGTTTGGTTTAAGGGTTGTGACCTGGCTACTTGAATAGTTTCCTCGTACTCAGTTTACTGTTGTTATCTCTATTATTATCAGTTCTTTATTTATTATCTCTAATATTCTATTGTGATATGCTGGTTTTAGTTCCTAAGTGAAGCCTCCTTTGTGGCACTTGCTCTTTCTGGGGTCTGACCCAGCTGGTTTTGTGTGGCCAGATATCGGAGCAGCACCAGAGGATCCACCTGTCTTCCAGCCCGATGGTGACCACCAGACGTAACCAGGGCAACGAGTGGATTTCTTTTGTCCTCCCACTCTATTTGTAAAATTATTCTTTTGACGCGTTTAGCCGGCGAGCACATGTTAGCTCGTATTGCACCTTTATTTACTGTCTGCCTACGGGCTGTAACATGATTGACAAATCCTAGGGTTGATCATGTATTAACTAAAACTCTTGCTAGTCCTGACATTTTGTACGACTAGCTTCATGATCATCCAATATGTAATGTATGGGACGCCTTACTATTGTATATTGATGCTCTAATATCTTGTGACTGCTACTACTTGCTTGTGATTGAGACAATAGGTTTGATCTTGACCATAGGAGACTGATGGATTGTAGTTAAACCCTCATATATCTAGACAGCCATGACCGTATAGTGACGTGGATTCCATTTCATTATACGTAGCTGGCTATGTCTGCCCCCGCTCTCCAGTATTCTGGTTCTGGGGCGTGACATAGTTTTAGTGGTGGCCCATGCAGGTCTTGTAATTCAAGATATGTGAGGGTTTACCGAATAGATGTCTCAATCAGTACTCGCCCTTGATCTCTACTCGTATCTCTTGATCCCTGAAAATCTTGACCTGATCACATGCTTGTATCGTTGATCTGTCCTGGTCCTTTCTTATTGTTCCCTATGTCGTCTTCTTCAGCGACATTGTTCCTGGACCTGCCGATCAACAAGGCAGAGCACCTCCAGCAGACCAGCAGCACCCTGGAGATCAAGCCCAGCATTCAGGAGTAGCCTCCAGAGTTATGCCTACTGAAGGAGAACCCCCAATTCAGCCCGTCCAGTCTACAGAGCCTGATGATGGCACTTTGGCGGGTCTCATCAGGTCCCTATTAGCTTCCCAGGATCGTCGCGGAGATGCCTTACACCAGGCGGTGGCAGACGCTTTGACCAGAGGAGGTCATCAGGGTAATAGCGCGGTCAACAGCTTCAAGCGCTTGAACCCTCCCTTCTTCGATGGCAGTGAAGATGCGATCGCTGCAGATGCTTGGCTTCAGGACACAGAGGTAATTCTAGAAGCAGCCAGGACTCCAGAGAATGAGAAGGTGGCCGTAGTGCGCCTGCAGTTACTAGATCTTGCCCGCAGCTGGTAGGCAGCGTAGGCCGATGGATTAGTGGCCCCTATTTCATGGACAGTATTCAGGGAGAGATTCCAGACCAAATATTTTGATGCTGTAGCTCGGTATGATCTACAGACGAGGTTCACCAATCTGAAGCAGATGGGCAGGACGGTCGATGGATATGCGGCCGAGTTCTCCAGGCTTAGTCGGTTTGCTCCCACCTTGGTGGCGACTGAGTTCGATAGAGCCCAGCGGTTCCAGCAGGGGCTCCACCTAGAGATTTTATTGGCGGTGGAGCAGTTTGAGCATCAGGCTTTTGATGCAGTGTTGAGAGCAGCCCGGAGGCATGAGTACACCTCCCAGAGGATCGTGGATAGGACCGGAGGTCGGAAGCGATCTCACGGCCAGATGAATCAGTCTTCAGCACCAGCCCCGGCAGCCAGGGCTTTGACCATTGGAGCTCCGAGGCAGGCGGCCTCAGTGACGTCGGTTCAACATTCCACCCCGATGCACCCTCAGCAGCAGAAGCAGAAGCAGTCTTCCGCAGTGGGATATTCACACTGCGGGAAGCCAGGGCATGTGGTGTCAGAGTGTCGTAGAGCACAGGGTTTGTGCTTGGTTTGTGGTGCCCCGGACCACAGGATTGGGAACTGCCCGAACAGGGGGAGTTCATCGGCCTTCTCTAGTCCTTCAGTTAGAGGACCAGCACCAATCCAGCAGCAGCAACAGCAGCTGCAGTACCCGTTCCCGAGGCCATTGCCGACGCAGGCCCAGGCATTCCAGCAGCAGAGACCGCAACAGTATGCCCAAGCCCAAGCCCTGATCCAGAGCAGGCAGAGGAATTTTCAGCAGAGGGGACCCGCACCCAGAGGACATAGTCAAGTGCTGGCTTTGACCATGGGAGAAGAAGGAATAGCACCAGGTGAGGTGGTAGCAGGTACTATTCTCGTCAACACCTTTCCAGCTTCAGTATTATTTGATTCTGGTGCCTCGCATTCATTTATGTCTGCACGATTTACGATACGGGTAGGACTGGAGCCCGAGTCATTATAGTAAGGCTCAATATACTTACTGGTAACGGACTTGTGGGAGTAGATAGAGTATTTTCCTCGTGTCGGATCGTAGTTAGCGGTAGAGAATTCCCCGCTAGATTGATAGAGTTTCCGATGGCCGATTATGATGTGGTCTTAGGGATGGATTGGTTGAGGGACCAGTATGCTAGGATAGACTGCCACATTGGCAGGGTTATTTTTAGCATTCCAGGCGAGCCAGAGTTTTCTTTCTTCCGAGGCGAAGTTGAACCTTCTCCTCCATTATTGCGGATGGCAGTAGCAGCAGTGCAGTTACCTCGGATAGTCGAAGAGTTTTCGGATGTTTTCCCAGAAGAGCTTCCAGGGATGCCGCCAGAGCGAGAGATCGAGTTTACCATCGACTTGATTCCCGAAACAGCCCCAGTGTCAGAGAGAGTCTACAGGATGGCGCCGTCAGAGCTAGAGATATTGTACAAGATGATTGAAGAACTCAGAACCAAGGGATTCATTCGTGCTAGTGGATCACCTTGGGGAGCCCTGATACTTCTTGTAAAAAAGAAGGATGGTACGTCCAGATTGTGTGTTGACTATCGTACCTTGAACTCAGTGACAATCAAGAACAGATACCCTCTCCCGAGGATAGATGACTTGTTTGATCAACTCCAAGGGGCAGCAGTGTTCTCGAAGATCGACTTGCGATCAGGGTACCATCAGATCAGAGTCAGAGAGCAGGACATCCCGAAGACAGCTTTCAGATCTAGGTATGGACATTGGGAGTTCCTTGTGATGCCATTTGGAGCAACCAATACGCCGGCTGTATTCATGGACCTCATAAATCGCATCTTCATGCCTTATTTGGATTAGTTCATGATTGTGTTCCTAGATGACATCCTGGTCTACAGTAAGAGTGAAGCGGAGCATGAGCAGCACCTTAGAGTTGTTCTTCATATTCTCAGAGAGCACCAGTTGTATGCCAAGTTCAGTAAATGCGAGTTCTGGCTCGATCGCATTTCATACTTGGGTCATATCATCACCCGAGGAGGAGTTGAAGTGGATCCCCAGAAGATCGTGGCCATTAAAACATGGCCAGTACCTAGTACAGTGGCAGAAGTCCGTAGTTTTCTTGGATTGGCCGGTTACTACCGACGATTTGTTTCAGACTTTGCTCGAATTTCTGTACCATTGACCCAGTTGACCCACAAGGATGTGCAGTTTGCTTGGACAGCAGAATGCTAGGATTCTTTTGAGAGGTTGAAGCGAGGCTTGATGACGGCTCCTATTCTCACGCTTCCAGATGGAACTGGAGGATTCTCAGTGTATTGTGATGCTTCGGGCAGAGGTTTAGGATGTGTTCTGATGCAGCATGGGAAGGTAATAGCTTATGTGTCACGGCAACTTTGTGATCATGAGAGAAATTACCCAACCCATAACTTGGAGCTGGCAGCAGTAGTGTTTGCACTTAAGTTATGGAGGCACTACCTATACGGAGATAGGGTGGAAATTTTCACCGACCACAAGAGCCTGAAGTATGTTTTCACCCAGAAGGATCTCAACATACGTCAGAGGAGATGGCTGGAGCTGCTTGTGGATTATGATGTCAACCTGCAGTATCACCCAGGGAAGGCCAACGTTGTTGCAGATGCATTGAGCAGGAGGGCAGGAGTTTATTTCCTGACAGCACAACCAGAACAGTTAGCCGATCTTCAGAAGATGGGTATAGAAGTTGTCCTCCCTTCCAGTGTGGCATTGATGGCCAGCATGCAAGTTCAGTCCACTATAGTCGAGAGGATCCGGATGGCGCAGTCAGCAGATTCCAAGCTTCAGCGACTCAGAGCAGAGTGTGAGACAGGACGAAGACCAGAGTTATGCATTCATGAAGATGGTACACTTCGACATGGTAAGCGTCTTTGTGTACCCAGTAGAGATATCAGACAGGAGATCATGGCAGAGTCCCACAGTTCGCAGTATTCCATTCATCCCGGTGGCACGAAGATGTACCGTGATATCCGCCAGCACTTTTGGTGGAATGGCATGAAGAGGGAGATAGCCCGGTTTGTCTCTCGTTGTTTAGTCTGCCAGCAAGTTAAGGCTGAACATCAGAGACCAGCTGGACTACTTCAACCATTGCCGATTCCCGAGTGAAAATGGGAGCATATAACCATGGATTTTGTGACTGGATTGCCTAGATCCCCGGCTGGCAGAGACGCTATTTAGGTTGTTATAGACAGGCTCACGAAGGTGGCTCACTTTCTCCCATTCAGAGTTGGTCAGTCGATGGCTCAGCTAGCGGAGATGTATCTCCGGCAGATTGTCAGGTTGCACGGTGTACCAGTCAGTATCACTTTAGACAGAGATTCAAGATTTACGTCGCACTTTTGGCGTAGCTTGTAAGAAAGTTTGGGAACTTACCTCCAGTTCAGTTCAGCTTATCACCCGCAGACAGATGGCCAGTCGGAGCGTACGATCCAGACTCTTGAAGATATGTTGCGGTCATGTACACTCGACTTCGGTGGTTCGTAGGAAGATCACGTGCACCTGGTGGAGTTCTCGTACAACAACAGTTTCCAGGCCAGTATCCAGATGGCACCGTTCGAGGCACTGTATGATAGAAAGTGTCGATCCCCGCTAGCCTGGGATGATGTTGGAGAGAGACAGATGCTTGGTCCGGAAATGATTGCTCAGACCGTTGAAGTGGTCAGAAAAGTCAGAGATCATCTTCGAGTTGCCCAAGATCGCCAGCGTCATTGGGCCGATTCTTATCGGCGCCCTCTTGAGTTTTCTGTCGGCGACCGTGTATTCCTGAGGATTTTGCCTAACCGCGGCGTCATTCGTTTCGGCGTACGAGGAAAGCTTAGTCCTAGGTATATAAGGCCGTTCGACATTCTGGAGCGGTAGGAGATGTATCCTATCGTCTCGCTCTTCCACCGTTGCTACGTGAGGTGCATGACGTATTCCACGTATCCCAACTGCGACAGTATATTCCGGACCCGAGCCACATCCTGGATCATTCGGAATTGGTTGTTGGTACCAACCTTTCGTATGAGGAGAGGCCCGTGTCTATATTGGACCGGAGAGAGAAGATACTTAAGAACAAGACTATTAGTTTAGTCCGTGTTGTTTGGGGTCATCACTCTTTGGGTGAGTCAACGTGGGAGCGTGAGGATGATATCCGATCACGATATCCCGACCTGTTTGACTCGTAAGGTATAATATCTTCCTTATGCCTTATGCTTTCAATTTCTTGCTTGAATAAATGACTGCATGATAGACTGCTTGTTATAGCTTACGATTAGTATAGCATGTCCTTGCAATTCTAGCCTCTTGATTAAATTTTGAGGACGAAATTCTTTTAAGGTGGGTAGAGTTATAATGCCTATAGTTCGTATTACGTATCTTGGTATACGTGTACGTATTCTTGACTCGTATTGCGTATTTTCCTGCATGGTTATTTGGCATGTCATTAGATATGGCTTAGCTTGGTTCGGCTTAGCTTGGTTTGGTTTGCTTGTGGGTTCATCATGAACCAAAAGAAAACCCCCACCTACCACCACCACCCTCATTTATATTTCCATCTAACTCTCTCTCTTCATTTATTCTTCTCCTTCACTTCTTCTTCTCCACCATTTACTCTTCCACCTACCAGGAAAGATAGCTAGGCAAGTGCAAACTTGCTTCATGATGGATCTTAAGTTTTATTGTTCTATTCTCTTCCTTACTTGATTCTAAGCCTTTTTAGAACTTGACATTTTTGGATTTGATGGATGGATTCTTGTAGATCTAAGTTTGTAAACTTTTTATTTTTTTCTTGGTTTTTATCTCTAAAACTTGGTTATTTTCGAAAACTAGTGTTTCTATGTTGTAGAGAATTCAATTTCATGCAGTTTTGGCTTTCGTTTCGCTTGATTTCGACTTCGGATGAGGAAGTTATGGCCAAAACAATTTCTGGTCATTTCTATGTTCATCTGCAGCATGAACAGCATGTCGCAGAAGGCGCATGTCGCAGTAGGCGCATGTTGCAATGAGGCGCATGTCGCAGTAGCCGCATATCATGTCGCAGAAGGAGCATGTCGTAGTAGGCGCATGTTGCAATGAAGCGCATGTCGCAGTAGCCGCATATCATGTCGCAGAAGGCGCATGTCGCAGTAGGCACATGTTGTAATGAAGCGCATGTCGCAGTAGCCGCATATCATGTCGCAGAAGGCGCATGTCGCAGTAGGCGCATGTTGCAATGAAGCGCATATCGCAGTAGCCGCATATCATGTCGCAGAAGGCGCATGTCGCAGTAGGCGCATGTTGCAATGAGACGCATGTCGCGGTAGGCGCATATCATGTCGCAGTTGAGCCACATGAGGCGCATGTCGTGATAGGCGCATATCATGTCGCACATGAGCCGCATTAAGGCGCATGTCGCAGTAGGCGCATATGGTGTCGCAGTTGCATGCATGTCGCAGAATAGGCCGCATAATGCATATTTTGACTATTACTAACTGTTATATGTCATAATTGACTGAATTATTGCTCGAATTTCTCCCAACTCCCAACGTGGAAGTTGTAGATCTTTTCCTTAGCAGCAAGAATTGTCTCTAGTTATTTTTATGCAAGTTTCTCTCATTCATAATATTGTAAGAATAGAACACGATAGTGGCCCGCTGTGGCGCACTCTTGACACGTAAACTGGCATGATATATCTCGGCATGCTGTTACGACAGCTAGCCTGACATGACAAGTATGAAAGACTTGGACACCGTGGGCGATTGTGTTTGTACAAATAACTAGTATTGTCTTGCATCATGTTTAGGATGGGGACCCCTGAGTACCACGGTCAGGGGTACCTACTGAAATTGACTAAGGCTAATTAACTAGAATGATTCAGTAGTCATGAAGAGATTCCCAGCTACAGGCAATTCCGTTATCTGGGCGCATTCAGTGGACTTGTAGCCTACCGACGAGTAGGGCACATTTCCAGCACACAGTCATGTGTTGCATTCTTCCTAAATAGACATTCGACCTGGATAACCGGATGGTCTGCAGGGCTTGTGGCTGTTGGGATAATCTCATTGCATCTTGCTAGTAACTAGGCTTATGATAACCCTAGTTAGTTAAAAGTATCAAGCCGTACTCTTGATTGGCCGTGGTTGATTGGATGTAGTTTATTCCATCTTAGTCTTATCCTGATCCTGTGCAAGATTGTGACATGACATGATTATTGATACTTGCCTTAACAATAACGATCGGGGGTCCAGTTCTGTTCAGGCGAAGGGTTACAACCCCGATCCTTGTTTGGTTTAAGGGTTGTAACCTGGCTCCCGGAGCAGTTCTGTGTCCTCTCTTCGTTTATTGTCTTAATGCAATCCCATGCCATGCTCGTCATGTTTTACCTTACCATAATACCATGATTAATTATGCTGGCCTTAGCAATAAAGATCAGGGGTCCAGTTCTGTTCAGGCGAAGGGTTACAACCCCGGTCCTTGTTTGGTTTAAGGGTTGTAACCTGGCTTCCGGAGCAGTTCTGTGTCCTCTCTTCGTTTATTGTCTTTACTGTACCAATAGTATTTGAGACGGGTTTCTATTCAGGTCAAGGGCTGCAACCCCGGTCCTTGTTTGGTTTAAGGGTTGTGACCTGGCTACTTGAATAGTTTCCTCGTACTCAGTTTACTGTTGTTATCTCTATTATTATCAGTTCTTTATTTATTATCTCTAATATTCTATGTGATATGCTGGTTTTAGTTCCTAAGTGAAGCCTCCTTTGTGGCACTTGCTCTTTCTGGGGTCTGACCCAGTTGGTTTTGTGTGGCCAGATATCGGAGCAGCACCAGAGGATCCACCTGTCTTCCAGCCCGATGGTGACCACCAGACGTAACCAGGGCAACGAGTGGGTTTCTTTTGTCCTCCCACTCTATTTGTAAAATTATTCTTTTGAGGCGTTTAGCCGGCGAGCACATGTTAGCTCGTATTGCACCTTTATTTACTGTCTGCCTACGGGCTGTAACATGATTGACAAATCCTAGGGTTGATCATGTATTAACTAAAACTCTTGCTAGTCCTGACATTTTGTACGACTAGCTTCATGATCATCCAATATGTAATGTATGGGACGCCTTACTATTGTATATTGATGCTCTAATATCTTGTGACTGCTACTACTTGCTTGTGATTGAGACAATAGGTTTGATCTTGACCATAGGAGACTGATGGATTGTAGTTAAACCCTCATATATCTAGACAGCCGTGACCGTATAGTGACGTGGATTCCATTTCATTATACGTAGCTGGCTATGTCTGCCCCCGCTCTCCAGTATTCTGGTTCTGGGGCGTGACAACGAGCCTGCGACTAGGACGTAGGATCTAGGGTATGATAGGAGTTACTCAATCACATTTTAGAAAAAACTCTGATCTTTTGATTACCATGACAACTTTTCTTGCATTTGAATTCAATTGTCCTCCTTTGATAATATCTTATCATGTGCCATATTGATCTCTTGGGTTCAATTCGTCTTCAGGATGACAGTGACTCGCTCTCAGGCAGCAGGGCCTAGTACAGTTCCAGAGAGGTCAGATCCAGGAGGTCTTCCACCTCCGGCTATGGGAGTAGCAGTCGAGAGAGCAGTAGCCACAGTCCCTGTCCTTCAGGCAGGAGTAGCAGCGGCAGTTCCCGGAGGTCTTCCACCTTCAGCTGAGGGAGCTGCAGTTCAGGGAGCTGCTGTCTCAGACCCTGCTTTTCAGGCGGGGAGCAGCAGCAGCGACGGTTCCAGGGGGTCTTCCACCTCCAGCAGCGGGACCGTCCATGGTCATCCCTGACATTCTTCCACCGCCGCCTCAGTTACCGACAGACACTCAGGGGATGATGGCCCTTCTGCAGTAGATGCTGCAGACACAGAGAGCACAGGCAGAGGCACAACACTGTCAGGCAGAGGTGCTGCGACAGACCAAGGAGAACTCGCATCAGCTAGCTATGGTAGCAGTAGAGAGAGGTGCACCGGCTACAGTTCAGGAAGCACCAGCACAGCAGCAGGGTCAGGGGAGGCCCGGTACATACCTCCACTTCAGGAAGATGAACCCGCAGGAGTTCAAGGGTACCGAGGGTATCCTATACGTGGACGACTGGCTAGAGGATGTCCAGCGGAGTCTGGAGTTGGCAGAGGTCCCGAGAGGTCTGTGGGTGACGTCTGCAGCGAGCCAGTTCTTCGATATAGCGCTGACTTGGTACCGCACGGATCCGCGTGCGTCAGTGAGGGGATTGTCTTGGGAGGACTTCAGGAAACTCTTTAAGGAAAAGTTCTACCCAGATGTAGCCTTGACAGCTTTGGAGGGGCAGTTTGCCAATATGGTTTAGGGGAACTCGTCGGTAGATAGTATGCAGCAGAGTTCTTCCGCCTGAGCAGGTTTGCACCTAGTTTGGTCCAGGATGAGGGGTGCAAGGCCCGGAAGTTCCGGAGGGGTCTCATTTATGCAGTGCGCACTCGCACCTCTGGGAGACGTGACGCGACCTTCGAGCTGATCCTTATGGAGACGCAGATTGTAGAGGAGGACTTCGGCCTCAAGCCGAAGAGGGGCAGTGACACTCTTGGAGCTAGTTCGAGTGCAGGGCCAGCGAAGCGCCCATATTTCTAGCAGAGGCAGTTTCAGCAGCAGCAGCCTCAGTTGCAGTTTTAGCAGGCACCGACACGTGCCCAGCAGTACTAGGGACAGGGCCGGAGGTAGGACATCCAGTGTGCCTTCTGCAAGAAGATGGGGCACACCCGGGAGGCTTGTAGGATGAAGCTGGGAGTCTGTTTATTCTGTGGAGCTCCAGACCACCAGGTGAAGGACTGTGCGGTCCGTACAGCCAGACAGGCAGGCCAGGACAGAGTACAGCAGGCTATAGAGGCCAGCAGGGGCGAGCTTTCGCCATGACAGTTGAGTCCACTCAGCAGGCAGTAGCAGAGCATATGGCAGGTTCCAATCTTTTGAATCTCCTTTCCGCATTTGCCTTCGTAAACTGTCTTAAACTTCGATTCTATCTGTTCTTGATCGTTGGGTGAAAATTGTTCTTGTGATGTGATTTCCTTCTGAGATAAGTCATATGGGCTAGGTCGCTTCGATTATGAGATTTAGAATCCTCTAGGGTCATGCTAGCAGGCAGAGTGAGGATATATAGTCGGACTATGGACGTATTTCTCGGGTGTAGGAATTTAAGGTTTTCGCTGCCAAGCTAGCGGCAATGCGAAAATTTTAAATACCATAATTCTAGAGGTATGTACCGTAGTTGAGGACTCTGTGATTATCGTAGCCATGCTTACTGGCATGACAAAGATTCTGAGTATCATGATTATTGGACAGACGCATACGATTATCAAATTGCATAAATTTTCTGTGTTTGCTTCGTTTTAATTTTTGAGGATGAATTCTTTTAAGGTGGATAGACCTGGAGTTCTATTTAAGAGTAACTTCAAATTTTATAATTTTAGTCATTTAATTCTTGCTTGATTTTGAGATTTTAATCATTTTAAATTTTTAGCCATGACCTGTGAATTTGAGATTTTACTATTGTTTGGTTTTAATTTCGAGGACGAATTTTTTTTAAGGTGGATAGATTTGTCCCCCCCAGTTT
>JANAVB010029156.1:0-129527 GCA_029216955.1 Iris pallida | reverse complement strand
AGGACATAATTTATACATCAAATATGACTTAACAATGTATTAATACATAAGAATAGAAAAGAAGAATCTGTGATACTCACTGATACCTGAGTATCGCCGACTGGAAACATCCAAACCACATTCGATTTCACAAATAAATGATGAACATTAGATAGATAATAATTAGGGGTTATTAGTAGGTAACATACAAACAAATGGTGTCCTAAAACAGGACACAAACGTGTCCAAGCATCCTACAAAATCAGCACGGGACTGAACAGTCAGTTCAGTCGAGTCATGGAACCTCGAGTATCTTCCTCGAATCTAGACAAAATCCAACGAAACTTGGGGAACCTTAGGTCAGTCTTAGCCCCTAGGTTCGAGCCAAATTTCAAGTCCAAAGACTTCGTGTCGTGTCCTGAAGGATACTCGAGTAGAAGGGCAAAACGTGGACTGCCAGTGCAGTGTGTGCACAGCGTGTCCATCATGCCATCACGACACGACAAGACACGAAAACAACCTCAGTCGAACAAAAACGTGCAAGCCATATCCAAACACACTTCTATTCAAATATTTCAAAATCTCGATCGAAATGCCCTCTGTGGCATTTCGTCGAACACCTACGTTGGTTACTGATACGTGTCCGATACGGACACGTACAGGACACAAAATCGAGCAAACCCTATTCCTACAGCACAAGGACACCTAGGGCTTGGTGTTTATGCAAAGAAACAAATTTTAATGGAGGAATAGGATTTTACCTATGTGTGTTCTTCAACACAAAAAGCCTCTTCAAAGGAGCTCTCCAAAGCCACCCAAAATCTCCAAATTGTTTCAAATCTGAGACGTGACTCCACAAACAGTAGGAGAACAGTGATTAGAACACTATGGAAGAAATCTCAATAAAAATGGAGCTTTATTGAAACTCTGAAGAAAATAGAATGGAGGCTCACCTAGTTCTTAGGAAGAATGATAGAATATTGAAAAGAGGCACAACTTTCTAAAATGATATTATATAGGCAGGGGGGTCTTGGCTGGCTACTTAAGCTAGGGTTAGGGTTTTTAGGATGCATCTAAGGCTAGCAATGAATCAAGTCTAATGAGTGGCCTAGAATCTAGGGCTCTTTCCTAGTCCATTTGCAAACCACTCTACTTAGTTAAACATGACTTAAACCTATTTAACCAATACTACTAAACTCAATGTGGCTAACTAGGCTAGCTATGACTAATCTAGGTTAGGTCCAATCTAGGTTAGGCTAACCAAACCACATGGCAATAAATAAACTAGTATTTAAATCACACCATTCAAATAAATCATTTTAAATTCCAAATAAAATATTAATTTCAAATAATTCAAAAAATGACAAAAAACCCTCAAACTAGAAATGTGATAGTGACATTACATGCATGTTTACACTCACTTACTTGACATATCTTCGTGTTTCTTACTTGCTTGCATGTTTATCATGTTACGAGTCGGAAGGGAGACACTCATGTGGCATGTAGTACAACTAGCCTTGGATAATTTTCGTACATGATAGTATATCATTTCTTGATGTGCCTGATATCCATTTCACGCTGACTGATAGTATATCCTGATATGCCTGAAATTTGTTGCGTACGAGACTGATAATATTGTCGATAGACATACCTGATCACGTTCCGACGATTTCTTTGGGACTCTAGCCGAATCCAAACATAATCATTTCTATCTGCGTAACTGAGACACAACTATACTCTAATTAATTCTGTACTTTTGTTAATGATTCCATAATTTATGAAACATCTACTCGTATCGAGTTTGAGTTTATCTACCCACGGTCAACACCTGATACGCTATGCATCAAAATAATCGTTGATGACTTTCTAGTCTCGTCCTGATTAATCATAAAGTTTATGAGCAACCAGTTCGACATTCTCATATTGCTATTTACAAAATCTTGTTATTGTAGACCCACTCCATTTTGTATTCTCACATCGTGCTTACATTTTCTTGCGTATCAATTTCGATAGCACGAGGGTCAACTTTGGATCTGTATCATCCTCAACTTAACTCGTATTGCATACATCCAAGTTAACAACGAACTTTTCTATATGCATCACATTATTTCTCGACTCACCGCATCCTGCTATTCTATGATCGCGTATCTGAGTTATCGATTATTTAACATCCAACCATCGAGTTATACGATCATGCCATCTATGTTTTACGTGTTCGTACTCAAATGAGTTTCATCTCAACATAACCAACTATTTTCTTAGGTGCGATTATCTGCATCATCCAACATTTTCATCGAGCTCGTAATTCGTATGATCCAATTACAACCTGCATCGACCAACATTTTTGTCGAGTTCGTAAGTCGTGCGACCCGATTATAACTTTGAGTTTTCTATCCCGCCGATCCGATTATTGCCTCGAAGCATAATTGTTTTTCTAGTCTTAGTCAATTGACCAACTTAAAATTTTGAATTCCTATCCGACGCATCATATATTGCGAGTCTACGCCTGATCGTTCTAACCAAACTTATCGAAGAATACTTGCATCAATATATTGTCATACAAATTTCCAATCGAGTCTCGGCACAATCCCGTCTTGTTGCGGTTAAATTTTTCGCAATTCACACAAGGTGTCGATGAAATCTATCGCACAAGTGGTATAGCATATACCACTCAGAAATTGAGTCTTTAAATGCATAAGTGGTTTGTCAAATACCACTCAAAAGTCGAGTCATTTCTCTCGCATCATACTCGATATGAATTAATATTTATTCTGAACTAACCATCCCGCGGTGATCATGTCGATCATAATTATAACTTTCGTTTACTCAAGTCCGACACAACTCGGCCAATGTATACATTCGTCTTACTCAAGTTCGATGCACAACCGAACCAATTCGTTCCCCTATCCATTTATGAATTTTAGTTCCATCCATTGCTTCTCGTGCAACGTTTCATTTTTGACATTCAAAGACAATACTCAAATCCTTTCAACACATTCGATATCAACTTTCATGTTCATTTACAGTGTACAAATCATAATTCTACTTGTTCCAATTTATGCAACAAAATATCCTACGACTTCTATTATATCTCGATGCAACCAATATTTTCATATCGACTTGTTGCATTGAAACAACAAACATCTCGATTCATATCTCATGACTTGCTGCTCTTGAAGCAACAATATTTTATTGCTCGTTGCACACCTAATGTAACCAACATTTCACAACTTTACTCAACAACATCATGTAAATTTTGAAACACTTGTGGCAAAATTACGCAACTTTATTAGACTTATAATATAGAACATCTAGTGCGGCATCGAGTAGAGTTAAGAGTCATTTAATCTTGGTAGGCAACTTTCGAATTTGAAATGAAACGAAATGTCCTAAGAAAATTGAACCTAAAGATTTGATACCACTTTGTCACGTCCCAACCCAGTGAATTATTTGTCCTCGCATCGATTCAGCCTAATCGATCGTCCTCGTTGGGGCGTGATGTCGTACGAGTCTGGAGTTGCACTCGTACAAGGATAGATGATTTAAAATAGTTATCTCAATTCAATATTAGTAGCGGAAGAAAACAAAGTCACATTGAAGTTACTCAAAATGTATGAAATTTATTCAATAAGCAGTGGAACTACAAAGGCTTTCAATAGCCCAAATGAATCTGCCAGATTGGCTTACAACACTTAATTTCTCTCTTGCCCACAAAGAATTTCTTTGTTCCATACATCATGTCTTCTATATCTCGACCGTATCATCTTGTTGCAAGTTCGAGCGCCATGCAGTCGCATGCTTCAAATTGCTACAGCATTCCATGCCTCAGCGCGCCCAAGCGAAGCTCTACCACGAGCAAACACTTTCCTGCATCCTGTAAGAAATCTAGTAGGGGATTAGTACTAATCCTCTCGCATACTAATAAGACCTACTCGACTAAACTATATTAAGTACTATATTGAATTATGGAGGTTAACTTGTGATCTTTCTATCTTGCCTTAGGATCGGTTTCATGTAACGCCCCAGTCCCAAAATACAAGGACTAAGTACGTAGACATGCCAACTGTATATACGAAGTATATGGAACCCTCGTATGTATACATAAGCTGTGAAATATAGAAAGCCATGAAACTAATCTCATCTACAAATAAATATATCATAAAATCACTTATAAATGTCATTTGTACAAAACGTTGGGCGGAGACAAATCCACTACCAACAAAAAGAGAAATACATAGTGACGATGGAAGAGTCGAACAAAGCGAAAGACGATCCAAAAGCTAGCATCGCGAAGTAGATTATAAACTATGTCCTTGGCTAAAGCACCTGCGAAAATTACAAACACACCTGGAGAAATCACCAGGTCCTCAGAGGGACGTAACAAGATACAGAAAGAACATGCTAATATGAACTGTCAAAATAATATACAAAAGACTAACCTAGACACAAATATACAAAGGGGATTCTAATCGTCTAATATGCAATTTAGAGGACAACTTTCATTGCGCATGGGTGGGATTTAGGATATAAGTACGTAACTGGCATCCAGTCATACGTATCTGGCTGTAATGTCCAAAACGTCAGAGAGTATCTGCAAATATCATGCCATTGTTACTTTCAAAAACTATGGTTTACCTGTTTGGCTTCCCATACGCACTAGTGACTGTCCTTCCTAATATTTCCTATACTGACCAAGTCATGTCCATGACCCCCCAGTTTTGTAACTGCTCGAGTCTCTATACGTTAATCGTAGCAGTTACGATCTATCCGTCACACGACAATAGAGATGGTCAGTCAATAAGTCGTACCCCTTGCAAAATGTCTCAAACCGTGTAGTGTGAGTGTCATGGCCAAAGGAGATATAAGGATATCCCCCAACAAGAAGGTAGTCCGCTAAAACTAAGTCAACATGCATAAAACAAAGTAACGACTAATAGAGTCGCTTGCACCCAAGTATGGCTTGGACGCGTAGTTTATAAAAAAACAATTATAAAACAAAGTAAATAATACGGAAAATAAATAATATGACAGTTAATTAGCAAGGTATACTTGCCTGGTAGCGACGTCTGGTGTGCAACGATAATCAAGGTGGCACGAACTATGACTTCGGTTGTTGCAACTATGCAAACGGCCTCTGACGATAGTACAGATTGTTCCATCGGGTCCAGAAGAATTAATTTAGCTACGAACAAATAAAGAGGTACAAAATTGACGAGGGAATAGGAATGATGGACTTGGTTACGGACAGGAGGATATTCAAGGACATTAGAGAAAATAATACACGCACTATTTTTCGAAGAGTATTTATAATACAGGAAAGTATATATTTTTGTCAAAATAAGATTTTGGTAATATACTTGAAAAATAAGCATTATTGTTAGGCTAAAACCCGAATTTTGTAAAATATATGAATTTAGGTTAAAAGTTGTATCTGTCTCATGAAAACAATAATATAGTTTTGGGTTTCTAAACAAATTTTGAAAAAGGAAATTTTGTAGGTCCAAAATATCGTATTATAATTATGATTTTAAGGATATATATAAATATATATATTAACTAATAACAAAACATAGTAATAACAAAATAAAATAATACCAACAATCATATATTTGTACTACGTATAAGTGTAGATAACTATACAATTTATAACAAAATATCAGGAGTAAATATAATAAATAATATTTTTGTTAATAATACTGAAAATCATAAACTAATATTAATACATTCATAAACTAAGTATTAACAACAGTCTTATCAATAATACTAATAGTAGTAAAAATGAAAATAAATAAAGAAGAATAATAAAAAAAAGAAAAATTAACAGCCGCTATCCCTTCCTTCTCGGTTCACGAGAGAGGAATTCAGCAAAGCAAAAAATGAATTAAGAACCGGCTTATGAAGTGAAAGCAGGAGAAGAGAAAAAAAGAGAGGGAGTGGAAGATTCACTGGGAGGCACGCTGGCGTCGGCGTTGGGTGCTCGAGTGTGTGGGGGTTCAAGAAGTAACGGTTGTGGTGGTATCGTGGAGATGAAGGAGGTGCTCGCAGAGGTGGCTGGATTCGGTTGGATCTAGCGGTGGAGGCACCAGACCTGGCGTCCAGGTGGTGGGAATGGCCAGGTGCGCTCGACATGGCGAGGAGAATGGAGATGGGGCACGGATGCTATGGTGCACGTGGAGGAGGGGACGCGCGGGGGCTGTTCGAGTGGGCGGTGCACGGGTTCGGCGACAGGAAGGGCAGGCGCCTGTTCGACAAAGGAGAGAGGGGTGGATGATCGAGAAGTTGATCGGGATGGGGTTCAATGGCTCCCTGTGCTAGCGGCGACAGCGGGCTCGTGGTCGATCGGTCGGAACGGACGGGGTCGCAGTGGAGTCGGCGGATCACAGAGGTACGTGGCGGTGATGGTGGTGTTTTTCTTTTGGTTTTAGGGGTTTCAAGTGGATGGCCTGTCGCGGTGGCGGTGACTGTATTTATTTTGGAATTTTGGTGGTGGTGGCTGCGTTTGTTTGTTTGTCTTGGCTGTGGTTGTCGCCGTAGCGGGTAGGTGGAGGTCTACTGGTGTGGTGGTGATGACGACGACGATGGCGGGATGGTTGTGGTTTTGTGTTTTCCGTTTATGGCGGTGGTGGTGACGAATTTTGGGGGTTTGGGTGGAGCCGACGGTATGTCGAAAAGGAGTGGGAGGTGATGGCATCGATATGCTGCGGCAAAGTGGGTGGTGGCGGTGTGGCTGTCGATGGTGGTGGCGGTTATGGCCAGGAAGGAGATGGCTGGGTCAAAGGTTGGCTGGGGTCTCGGCTCGCTTGGACGTGGTGGTGGCAAGGGTCCAGGGGTGTGCGGAGGTCGAGAAGGTTGGGACGATGATGGACGGTGACTGGAGGCTGTATCTATTGGATAGTATTTGGGTCGTGAGTTTTGTGTCGCGGAATGTCCGACACGAAGATGGTGGAACATGTATTTGTAAATATGGAATAAGACGGGGAGGGGACACGTACACGGACACGATGCACAGTTCTTGTGGAGGAATAATTGTGGAGTAATTTGGCTTGTAGAATTAATGGAAGTGGTGCAAGGAGTCTCTCCTTATATAGGAGGTGGACTCCTAGTTTGATAAAGATTAGGAAGAATTTAAAACCCGCTAGATAATCCTTTTAGTAATTTAAATCAAATCAAAATTTATCCATTCAAATCCCATCCATATTAAATTCCTATTTTTAAATTTAAGGCTATCAAAAATAAACGAAATGTTTTTCCAAATTCTAAATAGCCATATTTAATTAAATATTAAATCAAATAAATTTTCAAACTCAAATTTTTGTAAAGTATAATAATTATTATTATTTTGAAATTCACCATAAATGTATGTAATTATTTGAAATATGTTTTTGCAAATAAATAAAATAATTAGTATTTTCAAAAATAAAAGTATACATGAAATTTAATTTCATGTACTTCCATTCGATAGAAATTATTAACCATATTTGTATAATAGGTAAAATAGCTTTCACAAGAAAATAATAGAAAGTGTTTTGACAAACATTAAAGCAAGCAAAATTTTAATTAGTATTTCGATCCAAAAATATATATTTACTATATTAGTAAAAGTTTATAATAAATAAATTCTGATTTAATTAACTATTTTGTATCGAGCATTTGTACTCGTCGTACAATACCAAAACGAAAAGAAAACCGAAAAAAATTCAAAATTGTAGTAAAAATTTAGGGGTTTTACATGTCGTGCGAATCTAAGTTGCAATCGCACAAGGCATAGTCATAAGGTTATCCGAACAACATGTAATAGAGTACGCAGAGAAATTAAACTACTCATGTGATATAGAAGAAACTTCACTTTATTGATAATAAACTTCATTTACATGACTTGATTACAACTTGATACCATGTGGGCTTACAAGCTTGACTCAAAATGAACGATGATGAGATAGCCGTTCCATATATTACATCCATTTGTACAACCAACATTTACAAACAACCTGGAATGGTAGGGAGTCGCGACATCATCTTGGACTGATGTAGAGAGCCTTTAAAAGGTTCAACAAAGTCTTCGGCGCCTGGACGAAGCTTCAAAAATGAACGTCGCCTTGCTTGCTGGCATGCTCCACCTGATTTATAGCACCTGCAGAGAGTGAGGGTAAATACGATCACATGTACGGCTGGGTGGCTAATTTAAACCCAAGCTCTCATTTGTTCAAGAAATTTGTAAAGCATGTTATATACTAGTGATCTTTCTAACCATCCTGATCGATTTCATGTGAACATTTTGTGAGGCAAGAATTTGATACACAATTAACATGATTAAGATAAATCATACCCATGGCTGAGCGTGTCGTTGTAGCGTAACTTACTATGTTCTTCTTTGTCAGATTTATATCAAAAGATTATAAATAATGTGCGGGTAGGGGTCACTGGAAATTCAAGCCATCCTGGACGTATAGCCTGGTCGAGATGGCCCTCCTTTCAGCGCGGGTAGCTAGCCCCTGAAAGTCCTATATGACCTGTACTAGCATCCAACACAGCTGTCTTACATTCCTTCTAGGTCGATATGGTCCTGTGGCCCCGGATTGTCGTTCAAGGAAGCAAAACCTTGTGCACAAGTTGTCCATGACCGTGCTAGACTAAAATTAATTGTTCAAACATAGTGTACAAAATCTTTGAGAGTTAGCCAATTTTTAATGTGTGATGTCTTATCGTTGCAACATTCGTTAATCGATTCAATCTTTAATTTGCACATATCTGTAGTAAATATGGCGTATGAAAGCATGCATCAGTTTCATGTTATAGCAGTTCTATATCAAGTGTACGTGAGGAATCGTGCCACAATTTATTGATTCAATACTATAAAGACAAGCATATCTCATTTGGGTTTATGATAGCATTTAGAACCAGAGGGTCGAGGGGAAGGAGGTCAGCCACTCACCTAGAGTTTTTTTTTCTTAAGGCGAGAGATTGGTTGATTGCGCTTAGATGGCGCCTACATGATCACCTGAAATCGCATAAGCAACTGGTCAGAACACTGCGCATTCAATGAGTTTGATATGAAATACGAAGTTCGAAGAACAGAAGTCACAAAAACTGTCAAAAATATTCAAGAAACCGCAATTCAGAAAACTAAAGGCAAAGAAGCAAGTATGGAATGAGAAGCAAAGCAATGGGATGTCTCTCCTGACTCAGCCTCACAGTCCATCCTTGAGACGCAACCTGCGGAATAGGACTTGGTTCCGAATAAGCCATTCCATAAACGATAAAAGGATCTTGATTCAATTGATTCCGTTCAATCGATTCAATCGATCCAGATCTATCAGTCCTGACTAAATCGATAGTGACAGTATTCTTTTATCGCACACCCCGTAGATAATAAAATAGCTATGGTGTAGGGATGGGGTATTACATCTTAACCAACTAAGAAAAAGTTTCGTCCTTGAAACTTAAGATGAGAACCTACCACTAGAAAAACATGAAAGAAAACTTGGATCGGCTCTTCGACCGAATGGTTTCTCTAGAGAAGGCGAACAAGAGGAATTGCATGATTTCGAAGTACGTTGTCCATGCGCTCTAAGACTTGGATTGGCTCTTCCACAAATGATAAGTCTGCCTTCAGCTCCAACTGACCAAAATTTACTGTGTGTCTTGGATCGTGCATGTATTTCCGTAGTTGTGTGACATGGAAGATATTGATCACGTCCAACAGTGCTGACGATAATGCGATTTGGTAAGCTACTGGGGTGACTCGCTTTAATATTTAGAAAGGGGCAAAAATCTTGGACTAAGCTTGCCTTTAACTCCAAACCTAGTGACTCCTTGCATAGGCATCATTTTTAGAAACATATGATCGCCCTCCAGGAACTCGAGTGGTCGTTGATGGGTATCTGTATAGCTCTTCTGTTGACTCTGAGCCATTTGTAATCTCTCTTATTATTTTGACCTTCGCCACAGTTTGCTCCACCAGCTCCGGATCAAGAATTTGTCATTCTTCGACTTCATCCCAGCAAATGGGGATCTACACTTCCAGCCGTACAAGGCTTCGTATGATGCTATTTGGATACTGGACTGATAGCTATTATTATTTGCTAATTTGGCTAACGGTAGATGAACATCCCAGCTCAACTTCTAGTCGATTGCACACGGTCGTAACATGTCTTCGAAAATCTGATTCACACGCTCTGTTTGGCCATCGATCTGAGAAAAAGTTGAGCTAAACTTCAACTTGGTCTCCAATGCTGACTGAAGACTACTCCAGAAGCGCGACACGAATCGTCCATCCCGATCTAAGACGATGGATACTGGGATGCCGTACAGCCGAACTATTTTATCAAGATATATCTGAGCAAGACGATCGATGCTCCAAGTGACTTTAATAGCAATGAAGTGCACTGACTTGGTTAGTCGATCGATGATAACCCAGACGGTATCGTTCCCTCATGACACTTTTGGCAGGCCAACAATAAAGTCCATTGTGATGCGATTCTACTTCCATTCTAGAATGACGAGATTATGTAGCTCTCCAACCGGCCTCTGGTGCTCTGCTTTAACTAGCTGGCAGGTCATATACTGTGACACAAAGAGTGCCACGTTCTTCTTCATGTCGTGTCACCAAAAGACTGTACGAAGGTCCTTATACATCTTCGTGCTACTGGGATACAAGAAATATTTTGCATACATTCGACAATATTTTCTTTTTTTTTAAGTCCTCCGGGACGCATAGCCCTTTCACCCGCAACACTCCGGCCTCATCTTCTGCAAAGTTGGATGCCTTCCATGTTGCTATCAGCTTTCGCATCTTCTCCAGGTAAGGATTATCCTTCTGAGCAGACTTGATCTTTTCCAATAAGCACGATTCTAGCCACAACGGTGCCAAATTAGCTCCCACGAATCGAACCCGAAGTTCATTGCCCATTTCCTCTAAGTTCCGCAGTAGACTTTTGTTGATGGATAGAGAGGCCATGTATTTTTTGCTCAATGCACACCACATTTCCTTTTCCCGACATGTAGTCGATCGTCAAGTTATAGTCCTTGATCAGTTCTAGCCAGCACCTCTATCGCAAGTTTAGTTCCTTCTGGGTAAAAAGATACTTAAGGTGGTTATGATCCATGAAAATACTGCATGCCATGCCATAAAGATAGTGAAACTACAGTTTTAACACGAATAAAATACCAGCCAATTCCAAGTCATGAGTGGGGTAATTCTTTTCGTACGGCTTCAGCTATCAGGAAGCAAAAGATATTACCTTATTCTTCTGCAAGAGAACACACCCCAAGCCCTAGCCAGAAGTATCACTAAAGATTTGAAATCCCTCAGTCCATTCTGGAAGTGCGAGTATCGGGGATGAGATGAACCATTGCTTTAACACCTAGAAGAAAGCTTCACAGTCGTCTGACCATTCAAATACGACTCCTTTCTGAGTGAGGCGAGTCAACGGCGATGCGATCTTCGCGAAGCCTTTTACGAAGCGTCTGTAGTATCCCGCTAAGCCGAGAAAACTTTGAATGTCACTGACTAATGTGAGACGTTTCCAATCAACAACATCTTCAACTTTTTTTGGATAAACTGATATGCCTTCGACGGAGATGTTGTGCCCAAGAAATACTATACTGTCTAGCCAAAATTCACATTTTTTCTGCTTCGCATACAACTGGTTTGACACGAAGGGTCTGAAGCATGGTCCACAGATGCTGTGCGTGTTGCACTATGTCCTTCAAATAGACGAGAATATCGTCTATGAAGACTACGAATTTGTCGAGGAACTGATGAACACCCGATTCATAAGATCCATGAAGGTGGCAGGGGAATTTGTTAGGCCAAATGGCATCACCAAAAACTCATAATGGTCGTAACAAGTGCGAAAGGCTGACTTCGGCACGTCGTCTAGTTCGACTTTGAGT
Source organism: Iris pallida (assembly GCA_029216955.1). Taxonomy (NCBI): domain Eukaryota; kingdom Viridiplantae; phylum Streptophyta; class Magnoliopsida; order Asparagales; family Iridaceae; genus Iris; species Iris pallida. The sequence goes on along the minus strand of JANAVB010029156.1, from coordinate 117,653 downwards.
TGCTGGTAACCCGATCGAAGGTCAATCTTCAAAAATACTAAGGCGCCTTATAATTGATCAAAGAGGTCATCGATGCGGGGCTGGGGTATTTATTCTGGATGTGTGAACACCCTATTTTTTTAGTATTTATTTATTATTATTTTTATTAGTTTTGAATTATGTTATTACTAATTACTCTATTATTAGAATTTACACGAGTATTTAGGATTATTATAAATAAAGATTTTAGTAATAATATGATAACATGGAGTAATTTGATTTTCTTAAATACTAGATTAGTAGAAAGTTTAAATTTGATTTTTAAGTGATATGTTTTATGATTTTTGAAAAATTCTGGTTGTAATTTATGATAAGAAATATTGATATTAGACAGGTAATTATTTTATATATAAACCAAAATAAAAATACTTATATATTACTAGCAGAAGATAGTAGAAAATATTACTAATATTAAGGTTTTTCTTATTCAAAATTTAAGATTTTTTATATAAATTTTTGGGTTTTTGATAGGTTTTAATAGGAAAAAAAGGAAAAAAAAACAAAGAAATAAAATAAAATAACCCAGGTGAACAGTACCAGCGGGGGGCACTATTCACCCGAGCCCCCCCGTAAAAATAGAGAAGCCCCCAACCTTCTCCCTATCTACTGTATATATATCAATGTAAAAAAAATAATAAAAAAGAAGAAATTCTTAAAACCCTAAGGCCCCGACTCGGCCCCCAACCCCTGGTCCTCCGGTGACCCCCACGCCCTCCTACAGCGTGCTGTCGCCTGGAACAGTCACAGCCGCACGCGCGCATAGAAGCGCCTGCTGTCGCAACAACGCGCCACCGCAAGGTATGCTACTTCGTCGCCTCTTTCCTTCATAAATAGTTGCTCGTTTTCGATGCCGTAAAATCCTATAGAACGCCTACACAACCATTTAGGAACCCCGCAAATTAGTTCGTGTTAAACTGATTTATATTCGACGAGAAATGACATGAAATCAGGACCAAAACTCTTTTTTTTTCGAAAACAGGACATAAGCATACCGGTCCCGAGGGCCATTTTGAAAGTCAATTTTTGATTGATTCTTCGACAGTTTCGAAAATGTGTTTGAATAGATTTAATGACAACATATACAAGATGGAAACCCAACTGGTAGTTTTAAATTTTATTGATTATATTCTGATTAATTCAGTTTTAAAGTTTAGGAAAAATTTAGTTTTTAAACAATAAAATTTAGAAAATTCTCCCCGATACGACGTGGGTCCCGACAAACTGGGCGATGTGGTCGCGAACCGAAAGTATCGAAAGGTGCATATCACCTTCGCGGACATGTGGGCTTTGACGGAATTCAAATTGGTTACGTGTGCGCGACGAATTTGATGCGTATCCGTCAAAATTTACCGTATCGGCCTCTTTGTAAATTCTCCAATTACTTTGTGCACGTTCGTCAAATCAAAACGAAACTTGTGCTAGCAGGACCGTATCATTTTTTTGGTCATGTACGCCAAGTTTTGTCCGATTCTGAGAAGGTTGACCGGAATGCCTTTTTGGCGGGCCCGCGACCTGATCCAACGGGCAATTTTGTGCACGGATCATCAGAATCCAAAATTGGACATACCGTTAAGTTGTCTCCTCAAATCGAATTTATAGACATATAGTTTGATGACTATAGAGACCATAGACATTGGCACACATTTCGGTACAAAACGGGTCCAACGACGGATAACGTTTTGACCCAAAATTATGATTTTGCCCCTGTTCCAGAATTAGACTTTTGGACAGGCATTTTCTAGATATATCTTTTACACCGGGAATGTTCTTGATGTTTGTTTCAGCATCCGGAGCCGTTCATGGATTTTGAGTTCCCATTGCTGACGTCATTGATTGTTTGGAGCCGCCATCCCCACACTACCAGGCAAAATATCTTACCTTATTTACTGTTTATAATTAGTTGCATCTTTCTTTATTTACTGTATATTTATTTCTTATTTATTTTTAGTTGGATCCATGACTTGCTGTTCATAGTTACTTTATTTTGCTTTCAATTATTTTTCTTGCTTGTGTTTTAATATGCATGTGGACCTAGTCTTAACGGACTACCTTTTGTTAGTGACCCTTGGGAGGGTGAAGACAGTTTGATGTATGGGCTACCCAAAACCAAAAGTCGTAGTAACTGTGTACTACGGTAGTCGTGTCGCGAGGGTCACTAGCCTCGAGCTATGTGGACTGATGGGTCACGTGGGCCGCTAGCCTCGAGTTATGCCAACTGATAGTATTGGTATTTGACGTGTGCGTGTTGTGAGTTGTTACCTTGTCCTGGGGGAGTCAGCCATAACCTGCCCATACTTTGAGATGTCTTCTAAATTGCGTACTAGATTGGTTGGGTGACCATAGTTAATGTCATGTCACACTTCGTTCTAGTCATGGCATGGGGCAATGGCACATCACGGAATAGTGCACTATCCCTTATCCTTGTTTGGTTGTAGGGGTAGTCTACTATTTGATGATCAGTTATTGGACGTGTTATGGTTGGGACACTTTACCTTACTTTGTGACCTTATGACATATTTTATATTCAGTTTATATGGCATGTTCTTTATGTATCTTGTTACGTCCCTCTGAGGACCTGGTTATCTCTAGGTGTGTGCTCTTGTCTTTCGCAGTTGTTCTAGCCATGGCCGTGATCATCTCTATTTCTTCGAGGATGATTGCACTTTGATCGTTCACTTCGCTCGCCAAACTCTTTCTTTCGTTATGTATTGTCTTTCTCTTTCAAAATAGTTGGTAATGGATTTGTCTCCGTCCAACATTGTATAAAGACATTTCATAGTTGATTATATGTATCTTTTATTCCTTTATTTTTTGGATGAGATTTAGTTATCATGATTTTACTGCATTTTACAGCTTATGTATACATACGGGAGTTCCATACATTGGAGTATACTTCGTATGTATACAGCTGGCATGTCTACGTACTTAGTCCTAAGTATTTTGGGACTGGGGTATTACATATTTTTGTGGTGGCCTGTCACGACCCGCACCCATAGTGAGGGTACGAGAGCGTAACAACGCCCAGCCTACGCCGCAGTGTCGGCGGTAGAACGTTGTTCTAGGTCATGAACTATAACTACATAATATGAATATACTCTCCAAAAGGAGGCCAACAGAGGTACAACTCAATCACAATCTAAGGTAGAATGTAGCACGATGGAAATAGATAAGAAATCATCAACTGAGGTACAGCAGAATGAAATAATAAAGTCTCATCATCTCTAAAATATACAACTCTGAAATTAAAGACAACAGCTAAGCATGAAAAGAAGGAACAGTCTAAGCTATCTACACTATACAAGGTGTCATCCTGAGCAGCTGCCTGAACCTCTCCAGGGGTCCAGGTCGCGAGTGTCAACTAGGCAAACTCCAAGTAAGGGTGCAGGGTTCCTCATCATCCTCTGTAAAATTTTTAACAGGTCCAGTCAGGACGGAACGAGTACAATTCATCAAGAAAACCCAAGTAAATGACAGAGAACTATAAAGTAGTTATAGACAGTTGTATTGATGAATATGGCAGTTTATATTCAGTGATGGTAAGAAAGACAAATAAAGTGCAAGAAAGAAAATAACTAAACAAGAGAAGAATCGTAGCAATAAAGACTGTAAAATAAGATCTAGCTAAACTAGAGTAACATAATGAGTTCAGATGGTAAAATATAAGTCGAGTATAATTCCAATGTGAGTCTAATATAAGATGAGTCGAATGTGATTCTAATTATTGTTCTAATAAGGTGAATCGAATAAGGTAATACGAATAAGGTGATACGAATAGTGATTCACAATGTTCTAACAACGATTCAAATAAATTCTCCAAGTGTGTTTTAAAATACTTAGTTAGACATGTAAACGGCTAAGGATAAATCGGCACATCACACACCTGGCCGGGTGTGGAATGGCTATCGTTCGAATATATTCACAGGGGGTGGTTCGAATAGGGAATGTTCACATGTCTAATCAAGTATTTCCCGCCCATCTAATACAAATGAATCCAAAATCCGACACATCAATCGAATAAAAGTCCAACCAACATATGAAGATACGAATAGGTGGTTCGAATAGTGTTCGTATGGTGATTCGAATAATAGAGGTAAAACGAGTAAGTATGTGTGTCTATACATGGATTCAGAAATAAAATACGTGTTTGTAACAGAGAATCACATACAGCTAACTAGAACTGAAGTACAGTAATTGACAAATAAATGAGAGAACTATCAGAGAATGTACTCGCCTAGTATCTGAATGTCTGAAGTAAATGTACTGTCCGAGATGAGGTACCTGACTCCTAGTTAGAGCAACACAAGTCAAGATGTATACATGGGATGATAATAGTAATCTACAATGCGTCTGCATGCTGTCTAGGTCAAACTAGACTAAAGTCAACACTTGGTCAACTCCAGTCAACTATACTAGTCAAACTAGGTAAGCCTAAGCCAAACAAGTCTAACAAGTCTCACTAGGCCTAACCAAGCCTAGGCTAGCATCACACACCAATCACAAGTCATACTAGACTACACACAACATTGGTGTATTCATATCATACACATAGGCCCTATGCCCTATAGTCCACATCACATATATTTCATATATCATATGCATAACAATTATATATCTAAAATAATACACCCACATATTATAATATATAGGATACATATATATTCATCTCACATATATACACACATGTCCATAAATATATCTAATATAATATAGTGCACTCATATATTGTAGGATACATTAAAAATGTGAGTCTAACATGCACATATGTATATATATGTGTGTGTACACATATCCATAGGGAAAAAGGAGAATGAAAGTGCATGTGTTCAAGTGTATGTGTGTGTGTGTGAACATGGAGGTGTACATGAAAAGAAAATCAACACTAGTTATGAGTTTACACTACACATGGCACAAAGCTAACCCATCTACATTACACATGTATTATACTTAACATGCATGGCTACAAGTATACATCTATATACATTAGAGTAGAGACTATTAAGTTATAACTAACATGCATCTATACTTTACATAAATCTATATATATTATAGCAATCATTTAGAGAAGGGCTACATGGCATGGTGGTTGATATAGAGTGGGGTGTCCTTGTGCAGAGGGTGAAGTTCATTCTCAGTTTAGTTCCATATTTACATATAAACTAAAGTGAGCTATCCCATAAACTAGTGTAACAAACCAAATAAAATGAACCATGTTATCTGAAATCTGCCATTAAGCCAACATCCCATATGCATACAGCTCATGCATTGTCTAATACTGAAATTAACTAACATTTCGAATTAAGGGGTTGAAGGTTAACATTACATTCATAGACATTCCACTATATTGAAAACTGAAATTGGCTTGGCAATAGGAAAAGGAAGGTATATATGCTTACATTGACAGTTCAGTGTTCGAACAACCTAAAATGAACTAACATTCAATCTAAATATCAGCTATGCATTGGTTCTATGTCTACATATGAAATCTGATATTGCATTTACAATATTTATACATTATGCATTCATATCTATCATTACATATATACCTTGCATTTATATCCACATTCATTATATACTTTCATGCATGCATTGTATATCATCTTTCATTCATGCATTTATGCATTGCTTACATATATTACATTAATTGCATTCCTACATGCTTGCATTCAACCATATATATACATTAATGTAAAGAGGATATATACATATATATCATTTCATTCATCTAACATATCATGCATTACATACTCTATATTCATTTAATATCCATACTACATAGGCTCATAGGTTACACAAAATGCATATATTGTATAGTCACTCTTTTACTTAAAATCAATACTGTACCAATTGGGCATTCACTAAATTCTAGGATTAAATTATGTTGTAGCTCTTCGTGTTAGCTTTCCGAAACTTTAAACGGATCGTATTTTCGTGTCCGGAAGCTCCCGGAATCGCGAAAATACCGAAATACGTTCGTCTTTCGTACAGCTGACACTCAAATAATTCTACAGAAAGTTATAGAAAGAATTTGGCTTATTAAAAATATATTTGGAAAGCTAACTTCGATACGGTTCTTTTAAAAAAGGGAGATAAATCGAAGTTTTAAGCTAAAAGTTATGACATTTCTAAGTTGCTATTGCTACTAAAAACGTGGATAAAAATTATGACGAATTTGGGTAGTTTTAGACAAAAGAACACAAGTATATAACATAATATATCAAGAACTCACTCTCTACACTAATATATATATATGAGACACTATAGAACACATCTCCAATACAAAAATATGAGATTAACATGTAATAATTCATTCATACATAACAACAACACATAGTGTGTCCAAATTTGGGGTTTTCCCACATGGACACAACCACAACACAAAGGACACTCCTATGACCTCTAAATGGACACAAAATAGACACAAATGGAGATACAACCATGGGGGTCATTCCTATGGGTTTAAAATAGACCTATATGCATGAGGAAATGAAAAGGAGAAGGGATTTATACCTCCCGGTAGATCTAATCGAAGAAAAGCCTTCCCGGAGCGACACCGACACGTAGAGATTCCAAAAGGACACGAACGAGCTCCGAACCCTCCCAAACTTGGGTAGCTTCCTCCTTGGCTAGAATGGAGAAGAAAGAAGAAGATTTGGTAGCAAAATAGAAGAATTTGGTGGAGAAATTGCTAGGGATTGCTCTCTAGAAATTGGGAAAGAACAGAGAGAGAGTGTGGATGAGAATAATAAATGAACTTGAGCCTATCCTCTCCCAAAGTGGCTGGCCATATGGGGCTATTTGTCCTATTATGGTAAGGTCCAAAATGCCCCCACTAACCTATTCTATTAGTATTAGGAAAGGGCTAATTGGTTGGGGCTAAATTAGTCATTCTAAAGTCTCTAATCACACTAACCTTATCCATAATAATTAGTCTAACCTCTAACTAAAATTAATATCATGTGGACTAAAATTAATATCATGTGGGTCATGCCTAACTAGTATGTGGGTCCACTAAAGTCAACACTACCCCCGGGTCCCCGTTTCAAGTCGGATTGAGCTGAAATTCGAACCCGACTCAAATAACCCCATAACAATATCATAAATAATAAAATAAATTTCAAAAATATTTCAAAAATATAAAATGACAAAATACCCCTGTTCCTAAAACTGGGGGTGACAAATTCTTCGAAATTAAAACCAAACAATAGTAAAATGTCAAAATCACAAGTCATAATTTTAAACAGTTTAAAAATGATTAAAAATCACCAAAAATTATAATATGAAATAATTATCAATAAATAATAATTATAATTACAAAATTTCAAAATTATCCTCATCTGGAAAACTGAGTGTTATATGGCCCATACAGGTCGAGTTTATCACTTCGATTATGTTTCTGTACCGATGTGAGCCTGCATATAGGATTAGAGTCTAGAATCTCATCCACGTACTTGATCTCCTCCCTTGATTCCAGTTTTGAACTCTTGTCCGACTACCTTGATTTCCTTCAGCTTGATTTCCTTCCACTTTAAACTCATCTTTTTCCATCGTGCTTGCTAGAGAGGTTAGAAAGATGAATCATACTAGTTATACGTATTATACTGTTCAAATCACCCTATTAGTTGACTCCTGTAAGTTGGGTGGTATGACTACAACCTACCACCCGTATCCATGCAACCTAGTATTAAAATGTAGCAGGGTGGCAATGAATATATGCTAATATAGGAAGATATGTTTAGCCAGAAGATATAGTTTAGTATCCTATACCCCATTGGTCAACCAAAGGACTGATACAAGAGACAGTAGGATGACTGTATGAGCAGGAACACCGAACAAGACTTGGATTCGTGAAAAACCTTGAACAATTTATAACTGTTTTTATCATTATTTTCTGTACTTATACTTTGAACTACCATAAATGATGACGCTATTTATAGCCTAGTTTTGCAAGCTTATTCTTTATCGAGCTTGTTCTGGACATATGTATACTGGGACGTGTAGCTCCCCTTCCTGGAAATTTTAAAATATTTTATTATTATTTATTTTATTTAAATGGTGATTTTTTAGATTTTATAAATAATTAATTAGTTAATTATTACGGAAAATGATTTTAGCCATGGTTGAGTTTTGAAGTACAAGGTGACTAGAAATGTGGCACGGATAGTGCAATGGCGTGCTTTGACTAGTGTATTAGCCCTGGTAGGGAAGGCCGAGCCATAGCGATATCCTAACTAGAAAAACCAGACCAAGTTGCGACTTAACCCTTACCGAAGATTTATTTATTTATTAATTAATTATTAAGTTTTAGGGAACCCGGTTGTACCGAACTAGTCCAGATTGGACCCAAAATAAGCCCAAGCCCATGTAGTCATGCGGTACGTCCAACAACATTCGTATTGGTGTATTTTGGAATGGTTGTGTTGTATTTCATTTTAAAGATCTAATGAATATTTCTAAATATTCGTTAATTAAACGTTAAAATATCATTATTAGTTGATGATATTTGTATAAATAGATCCTTGTACATTTTTGGGATTATTAGACTGTACATAATGGTATATACACCATTATTGGTTTATTAAATTTCATTATTATTATTATTATTTTTTATTGATGCTATTATTATAATAATATTATTATTATTGGTTAAATTTTTTTGTCAAATAAATGTTATAATATATATATTCATATTTATATAGGTAGGCCCTATACTAGGAATAAATGTTATTAGGATTTATAGGGGTTTATGGAGATTATATATATATATAATATATATATATATATATATATAATATATATATATATATATATATATATATATATATACACATATATATATATACATATTCATATGTATGGCTATTTACTAATTGATTATATGGTTTCATTATTCATTAGAAAGGTTAGTAAATATAGATACCTCATATAAATGATAATTATATATAGAAATATTTTACTATATGTATAGATGCTCTTTCTATGTGAATAATATAATTGTTATTTATTATAATATTGTCTTAAATATTATTAGATTTTGTGATTTAGGGATTATATATATATATTATATATATATATATATATATATATATATATATATATATGAATACACCTTTGTAGAATAAAATAAAAAAAAAGATAAAAGGGAGCACAGCAAACAGACCCGAGCCCCCATCTTCCCCAGACCCGAACCTGAGGGGGGATATCTCCATATGCATATATGTATCGAGAGTAGAGGGGGAGTTTTCATCCAAACCCTAACCCCATGCCCACCCCTAACCTGGACGGCCACCCCGATGGCCGTGCACCGCCGGAGGACGACCGCCGGCCGGCCACGAGGCACGTGCGCACACCAACCGCACAGTGGCAGCAACCCCTGAACCCTACTTCGTCGCGACCGTGTGCAGCGCTCGCCAAATCGTTTTACGATTTCCTTTCGCTGGTATGTTCACAACATATAGGACTCCAATCGCCTTCATTTATTTCGATTTTAGACGCCCGAGGTTGTCCAGAAAATCGACTCAAAGTCGATATAAAATCATATACCGAAACAGGGCATAAAACAGTCCCCGCCCTCGACTTGGAAGTCGCATTAGAATTGATCCTCCAACAATTTCAAAAAACCACCTAAACAACATTAAAGACAACCTATAGGACTGGAAGACCCTTTTTGTAGTTTCCGATTTCATCACATATATGCCATTTAATTCGTTCACCAAAATCAAGAAAAACCTATGAAAACAGTTTTCAAAAACTAAGAAATCTACCCGACTCGACGTGCGTCCCGCCAATCCGGGTGACGTGATCACGAACCGAAAGCATCGAAAGGTGCATAATGGCTTCGTGGACGTGTAGGCTTTGACGAATTTAAATTGTTTGCGTGTGTGCGACGAATTTGATGCGTAAACGTCAAAATTTACCGTATCGGCCTCTGTACAAATTCTCAATTACTTTGTGCACATTCGTCAGATCGAGACGAAACTTGTGCCAACAGGACCGTATCATTTTTTTGGTCCTGTATGGCAAGTTTGGTCCGATTCTGAGACAGTTGACAGGATCGCCGTTTTGCGGGCCCCACGATCTGACTCAACGGGCGATTTTGTGCACGGCCCGCCGAAATCCAACTTTAGACATACGGTTGGGTTCGTATCAGAAAATCGGACCTGTTGACATATAGTTTGACGACTTTGGAGACCAAAGACTTTGGCATGCTTTTCGGTGCAAAGCGGGTCCAACGGCGGACACCGTTTTGACTCGAAATTACCGTTTTGCCCCTGTGTCCAGAATTGGACTTAAGGACAGGCAATTCTAGCTAATTTGACTATTCTAAAAATGTTGGTAATATTTATTTCAGCATTCAAAGACTTTTTGCATGTGTTGACTTTATTGACTCATCTGAGTGGTTGTACTATCGCTTTCACCAACAAAGGACCTCAGACAAGTGCACTTTCTGATTGCTTTCGATCATAGTAGTCTTTCCATTTTATGTTTATGCATATGTTATCTTACTTTGACACATTGTTACACAGATTAGTGTCATGGATATCTACATTATTTCTTGATTGTCACGTTTTCATATTTTGTAGCTCCCCTTCCCGAAATTTTGAAATATTTTTATTTTATTTATTTTAATGGTGAATTTAGATTATAAAATTATTTAGTTTATTATTACGGTAGATAATTTTAGTCATTGTTAGGAATCCAGTATAAGGTGATTAGAAATCATGGCACGGATAGTGCAGTGACGTATTTTGACTAGTGTATTTATTAGCCATGCCAAGGAAGGCCGAGTCATAGGATTGCTCTAACTAGGAAAACCAGACCAAGTTGCGACTTAACCCTTGCCGAAGTTTTATTTATTATTTAATTATATTATTGAGTTTTAGGGAACCCGGTTGTACCGAACCTATCCAGATTGGGCCCAAGTCAAATCCAAGCCCAAGTAGGCATGTAGTGGGACCAAGTACGGCCTTGTAGACATGTTTGGTTAATGCAAATATTTTGTATATATATTTAGGAATTGACAATTATTTTCTAAATATTTGTTATATGTACATTATATGTATTATATTATTAAATAATGTTTTACAAATTTTGTATGACCCTCTAAAACCAGATAAGTAGTGTGCGCGTTGTATCCATCAAGAATGACAATCAGCCTATTATTGATTGTCATTAGGATCATTATTTATTATTATTATTATTATTGGTTTATTGTATTTTTTATTATTATTATAAATATGATATGTATATATATATATGCGTATACATATTTCTAGGAATAAGTCACTATGTTATGAATATATATATATAGGTGTACCTGTGTATGTATGCATAAATATATAAGATATGTGTACGTGGATACATATAAAAACATATGTGATTGTATACATAAATGTGTATAATATAAATGAAATATATAAATGTATGTGTATATATAAAATATAAATGTATATGGTGTGTATATTATATATCTATATATATATATAATATATCTATATATAGATATATATATATATATATTATAATATATAATATATATATTTTTTTTTTTTTTTTAAACCAAACGGCCGTGTCAAAGACACCCAGCCACCGCTTGGGCCCGGGGGCCGTGGGCGAACCACCAAGCCGCCCCCGTGGGGGCTCGAACTCCGTCCGATGCCCCAAGTGCCGGTGCGCTTAGCCACTTGAGCTACAACGCCCGGCATATATATATATATATATATATATATAGATATATATATATATAGATATATAGTATATATATATATACACGTGAGAATAGGTGTGTATATATATATATATATATATATATATATATATATATATATTATATATATATATAGATATATATATATAGATAATGTATAACGTGTGTATACTGTATATATTATTTATCTATATAAATAATATAGGTATAGGTGTACGTATATGGATAAATATGTTTCTGGTATGAAGATAAATAAATATGTATACGTGTGTAAGTATACATATTACATATATATATTTTAAGGGAATGACATATATATTTAATCAGATTAATTATATATGTATAATGAGACTATATGCCTTAATTATATATATAATATAATTAATTATATATGTACAAACAAAAAATATGTTATACTTAGATTAATAGATAAATGTACTAATGATTGCAAAGAAATAGAAAGAAAGAAAGAAAAGAAAAAAAAGAAAAAAAAGGGCACCAGCACTGGGCTAAGCCCGCTCAGCTGCTGAACCCACCCGCTTAAACCCCCAAGCCGAGCCCAAGTCCCGAGCCTTGGTTCATTCAGATAATAATATATCATGTATATATATAGAGAGCCAGAGATCGAGAGTTCATCGATGAATACTCTCAACCCTAACTTCCAACCGCCGCCACCGACTCCACCACGACCACCCGTGGTCCGGCGACCTATCCGCCGCCGGCGCCACCACCGCACGCGGCCGGAGCTGCCACGTGCACAGCGAGATAGCAGAGTGTGCGAACAAGAAACAGCAGCAACGGCTGCAGGCGCGCCAACTCGACGCGCGATATCTCCGTCGTAACTCCGACGTTTTGCGAACCGCTTCTTCTTGGTAAACCGACAACTTAACTCTCTATCAATCCTTTCAATTACAATTGTTTGGTTTTTCCTAATAGGTCGTAATAATCCCTGAAAGTTCAGAACAACCTGTAAAAAACAAAACCCAACGAACTGTCATGAGGCCGTTTTGGAAGGCGTATAATCGTCGATTCCTCGTAGTATAGAAAATCCATTTGACACGACTGTTGACAACATATACGAGATGACAACCCCATTTATAGATTTATTTTTCATCAATTAAATTGTTGTTAACTATTTTCAAGTTCGAGAAAAACCTATTTTTGAAAACATAGAAATTGTTCCACACGACGTGCGTCCCCGCCAAACCGGGCGACGTGGTCGCGAACCGAAAGCATCGAAAGCTGTGTAACGGCTTCGTGGTCGTGTGGGCTTTGACGGAATTCAAATTGGTCGCGTGTGCGCGACGAATTTGATGCGTATCCGTCGAAATTCATCGTATCGTGCACTTTACAAATTCTCCAATTACCTTGTGCATGCTCGTCAGATCGAGACGAAACTTACGCCAACAGGACCGTATTATTGTTTTGGTCCTGTATGCCAAGTTTGGTCCAATTTTGAGACAGTTGATAAAATTACCGTTTTGCGGGCCCCACGGTTCCACTCAACGGGCGATTTTGTGTGCACGGCCCGCTGGAATACTACTTTGGACATACGGTTGGGTTCGTATCGGAAAACCGGATTCGTAGACATATTTGACGACTTTAGAGACCATTGACTTTGGCATGATTTTCGGTACAAAGCGGGTCCAACGACGGACATCGTTTTTGCCCGAAATTACCGTCTTGCCCCTGTCCAGAATTGGACTTAAGGACAGGCAATCCTAGCTAATTTGACTATTCTTATAACATTGGTAATGTTTATTTCAGCTTTCGGGGACTGTTGTACGGGTTTTGACTATTGTGGCACATTGAGTAGTTCAGACTGTCGGTTTCACCAGCAGAGGACCCCAGGCGAGTACAGTTTATTGTCTTCATTTGATATTGATCTTTACTATATTTCATTGATTAGCCATTGGTTATGTGATTTTTATACTCTATTATAAATTGTTGAGTCGGGAATGAGAAGTACCAAGGATGTGTGATCCAACCGTAGACCGTGTTTATTTTCAGCTAGACCTCGTAGACATCGTTTATTTTCATGCAGTAGACCTCGTAGACATTGTTTATTTTCTGCAGTAGACCTCGAGACATTGTTTATTTTTGCAAGTAGACCTCGTAGACATTGTTTATTTTCTGCAAGTAGACCTCGTAGACATTGTTTAATTTCTGCAAGTAGACCTCGTAGACATTGTTTATTTCTTGCAAGTAGACCTCGTAGACCGTGCGGTATAGTACCCCATACCGATCACATATCAAAGGTACTTCTAACAGTTGGGAAAAGTATTTTGTGTCTATTTATTTGCTATTGGTTTTCCGTATTTACTGTTTATTTTCAAAACTCATGATTGATGTCTAATCTTTGTTTTATAGTCATTTTTTTATTTGAAATTGCATTCAGTGAATTGTGCTCGTTCCATTCCTGAATGGAAACCAATATTTTCTGGTTAGCCGTGGATTCACTTAGCTTGGGGAGTGACGAGAATACTTGCAGACAAAAGCCTAGAGACTAGCTAGACAGTTGAGTGTAGTCATTCTATAATTGTACAAGTTTATATTTTCTGCAAATATAAAATTTGAGATCATTATAAATTAAATTAATTTTGTGAATGAGCATTATTTGTGATTTCGATCTTCATGGCCGTGACAGCGTTCTACCACCGACACTACGGTGTAGGCTGGCTTGGACACGTCTCGTATCCGTTTGAAAAAAATGGGTCGGATCGTGACAAGTTTTTGTGGTGGTCCATGCAGGTCAGTCTTCGCAAATTATACGAACTCGCGGTAGTACCATATTAGTCGTACTGCTGCGAGCCTGCGCCTAGGAAATGCTCATTCACAAACTAGGATTAAAATGATTTAAGATGATGACTAGGACTAGGTGTCCCTTGTTCAAATTGACCGTTGGGTAGTTAAGGTTATTAGATAGGCCATGCAATTTAGATAGCTTGCTAGATCCCTAAAAGTACACTCTTACTTTTGATATAGCAATGTGATCCAATGTGGATATACTAATCGCTTGGTATGTTAGACTTGCCTAGAATTAAGGAGTTAATTTTGATTTTGATAAACTGTTTAGTTTCTTTTGCTCTATTAGATATAAACATCGCATAATAAGTTAGAATTGTCTATTTTGAATTCTCTTTTGCTGTAAGGAAGTGGTTTATAACTCCTGATTCTGTTATTCCTGTACGAATCTCGAGGTAGATTGATTTGAGATTTTCCCTCAACTGTTGAAATGCACATGAAATAGATACTAGAATATTTGTATCCCTTTTGTCTTTAGTTATTTCTCCACATTAACTCTTTTATTTTAAGTGTTGTGATCGATAGGACAGTTACCTACGCTTTTATTTGTCAACCTGCTTGAATCCCTAGAGGCTCATGTTTTTACGGTTAAAGAAATATTAGCTAACCCATAAAGTTTAGACAGCAGCACACTGTCGTCAATTATTTGAGAGTAGAGAATGTGGGTTCACTGCAGCCAGCAGCGCACTGGCGAGGCACAACCCATAGAATTGAAATCGTTTCGAAGAATCATAGTCTATGGACATTGCTAAAACTATGTTCTCGTTGACCTATTTAGATCTTAGATACCCTTGTGTCAATATAGAGTAGAGTATCTGATAAGCTTATCACTCCTGGATCACGGAACCAAGGACTTGCCTAGAATATAGAATTTGGAGTTCCCTAACTCATTATTCGACCAAGGCCTTAGGGATAGGAAGATCGTAGGAAGACTGTATAAGCAAGAACACCAGGTAAGGATTTGACTTTCTCAAAACTCAAACTACTTGTATCTCTTTTCAAAAATCTCGCGTACTTGTATTTTGACTATCTTGACCAACGCTGCTAACACAGCCTAGTTTTACAAGCTTACTCTGTTCTTGAGCTTGATTCAAGACATAGTTTAGTGGGGACGCCTACTAACATATTGTCTAATCAGAATCAGTGTATTATGGTCTGATCAACCATGATGCATTTGGTTCGCAATTTATTTAATTACCCTACGTGGATTGAGATGTAGATGTCTCTAGGGTCTCATCCACGACTGCTTTGACAATTCCTCTTGAATTGTACATTCGCCTTTGAATCACGTAATTGTATTCAGTGATCTCTCTTGAACTCTTTATTGTTTTGTCTTTCACCGATTAGAAAGACGAAAACTCATAATTGGTAGGTAGATACATAGCCCCATGGCTATGATAGTGGTATACGCAAGCCATGTGACTAGAACCTTGCCTTGAGTTACTCATTCTCCTCTCGACCCTCAAACTACTACTGGAACCCTCTAGTCATCTGAGTTTGAGAATGATTAGAGTTTTACCCTTAGATAAAATGCCACCTAGGAGACTACCTATTCTTCAGAGACCAAATGTTGTGAGCCTCTAATTATTTGCTTGAAGCTTGCTTTAACTAGAACCCTTGTGATAATAGTCTAGCGGGTTTGACCCCAATAGAGATTCACGACTCAGTTATTAGAAATCTTTTCATATGATGTGCCTTGGAGTTGGTTACTCCATCGATAACTCTTTTATACGGTGGATGTGTAGGTCATTCTATTTTTCGACCGAGTGTAATTGTACACACTCATGTTCCACTTATTGAGGAACGATCCTTGAGTTGACCTATATCTACGATATTCTGTTACGCCGTGCCTTAATCTTTATTAACAAGAATCGGGGTACAACATCCTGATTTTGAAATTTTTCTAACCTCAATACTCCTGAAACCATATCCTAGCTTCTAAGGTGGGTAGACTGTAAGCCTCCTAAAGTTTTGGGATATACGAAGATCACCGATTGATTAGAATAATTTATTTTAGAATGATAGTTAGTGCCCTATGGACTCCCACTTTCCTTTTAGATTATTTTGTGTCCCCGGCCGTGTCATTAATATTCGGAGCACGAGACCAGCTGTTACCTTCCAGCAAATTTCACATGCAAGATCTAGACGAGTCCACCCTCATCTAGGTATATCATGTCCCACTCAAACCCATCCCCTTGTACTCTATTTTGTGCTGCGACTTTCAGGATAAAGGACTAGCTATAGCCCTTACCGTAATACCGGTATATTTCCGGACTTCCATTAGTGCCTCAACCTCGACTCAATTCATTCGACCCAATATATGGTTGTGGTCGACTTGAAGCCCACTACGCTCATGCCACCAGTGTGCCACCCAATTGAGGCCTCATATGCTACTTAAACACAAAAGTCACTGAAAGCGCAATTTAGGCTTATGGACCTAGTTAACCAACCTGACTAAGCAACTAGCTCAACCCTTGGATAGAAACCTATTCCAGGATACCCTGATCTAGTAGGAAGAATTTTATCATTGGGAACTTGTCCAATCCGTATAGATTGAAATCCAATGTTCATCCAACCAATGACTGATATCCAAATAGAAAATCCATTAAGACCCAGTAGAACCCATCCCTGTATACCACTGTATTGGACTATAAGACCGAACTAATTGAAATAGGTCCCTATACCTCTTATGTAGTCCCCACCTCTTAGAATGTGAATCCATTCGTAACCTTTATCCCATCTGCCTGGAAGTCGAGATACGATTTTGTATTGCAATTATATTCCTTGCTTGTGTGTTTAAATAACCACGGAAAAGATCACGATCTCGATTTCTCAAACTCTGTTTTATTATAGAACCTTGTTTAGATTAATTTTGAGGAACAAAATTTTTGTATTGCATGGATTACAAGCCCTCTAAGAGCAAAGGGTTCTTCGATGTAGCAAGTGACTGGACTAGAGTAGTCCAATCTAGCGAATAAGACTATAGGTTCATAAATACTATTTCTATCTGTATTATTGTATATTCTCTACCGCTCTTTAAACTTCATAATTACTCTTGAATGTTCTTCCTTATCTTCCTGTCCTCTCTATTGCAGATAGACGAAGGTCATACTTATTAGAATTCACCAATATTTCTTAGCTACTTGTGTAAGTTTGTTGCTGTTAAATTCGGGTTGCTTGATAGATGCATGAGGACTATAGATACCATACGCCTAGGTGTTTGTTGGTAGGATTGTTAGCAACCAGTTAGAAGATTTTAAGATTTTTAGTGTGATGAGTAGTGTGACCAAAGGTGGGTAGAAGTCATGGAGGCTATATGGCTAGGAGAAGAATAAAAACTATTTTGAGGAATTAAAATTTGAGAAAATTGTGGTAATAGTGGATTTATTCGTTTACTTTTATTTTAAATCTTAAGGCATAGTTATGGATTAGAATTTCGAGGACGAAATTATTTTTAAGGTGGGTAGAATTGTAGCTCCCCTTCCCGAAAATTTTGAAATATTTTTATTTATTTATTTTAATGGTGAATTTAGATTATTATAAATAATTATTTAGTTTATTATTATGGTAGATGATTTTAGTCATTGTTAGGAATCGAGTACAAGGTGATTAGAAATCATGGCACAGATAGTGCAGTGACGTGTTTTGACTAGTGTATTAGCCATGCCAAGGAAGACCGAGTCATAGGATTGCTCTAACTAAGAAAACCAGACCAAGTTGCGACTTAACCCTTACCGAAGTTTTATTTATTATTTAATTATATTATTGAGTTTTAGGAAACCCGGTTGTACCGAACCTATCCAGATTGGGCCCAAGTTAAATCCAAGCCCAAGTAGGCAGGTAGTGGGACCAAGTACAGCCTTGTAGACATGTTTGGTTAATGCAAATATTTTGTATATATATATTTAGGAATTGACAATTATTTTCTAAATATTTGTTATATGTACATTATATGTATTATTATTATTAAATATTGTTTTACAAATTTTGTATGACCCTCTAAAACCAGATAAGTAGTGTGCGCGTTGTATCCATCAAGAATGACAATCAGCCTATTATTGATTGTCATTAGGATCATTATTTATTATTATTTATTATTATTGGTTTATTGTATTTTATTATTATTATTATAAATATGATATATTATATGCGTATACATATTTCTAGGAATAAGACACTATATTATGAATATATATATATATATTATATATATATATTATATATATATTTATATATAGGTGTACCTATGTATGTATGCGTAAATATATAAAGATATGTGTGTACGTGGATACATATAAAAACATATGTGATTGTATACATAAATGTGTAAAATATAAATGAATATATATAAATGTATGTGTATATATAAAATATATAAATGTATATGGTGTATATATATTATATTATATATAATATATATATATATATATATATTATATATATATAATATATACATACCTATTCTCACGTATATATATATATATATATATATATATATATATATATATATATATATATATTATATATAATATATATATAATATTGAGAATAGGTATGTATATATATATATATATATTATATATATATATATATATATATATATCTATATATATATAATATATATATATATATCATAGATAAAATTCGTGTGTATGCGTGTATATATGTATTTATATATATAAATATATAGGTAGTAGGTGTACGTATATGGAAAAATATGTGTTCGTGTATGAAGATAAATAAATATGTATACGTGTGTAAGTATACTATATACATATATATTTTAAGGGGAATGGCATATATGTATTTAATCAGATTAATTATATATGTATAAATGAGACTATATGCCTTAATTATATATATAATTAATTATATGTACAAACAAAAATATATGTTATACTTAGATTAATATATAAATGTACTAATGATTGCAAAGAATAGAAAGAAAGAAAGAAAAGAAAAAAAAGGGCACCAGCACTGGGCTAAGCCCGCTCAGCTGCTGAACCCACCCGCTTAAACCCCCAAGCCGAGCACCAAGTCCCGAGCCTTGGTTCAGTTCAGATAATAATATATCGTGTATATATATAGAGAGCCAGAGATCGAGAGTTCAATCGATGAATACTCTCAACCCTAACTTCCAACTGCCGCCACCGACGCCACCACGACCACCCATGGTCCGGCGACCTACCCGCCGCCGGCGCCACCACCGCGCGCGGCCGGAGCTGCCGTGCGCACAGCGAGATAGCAGAGCGTGCGGAACAAGAAATAGCAGCAACGGCTGCAGGCGCGCCAACTCGACGCGCGATATCTCCATCGTTACTCCGACGTTTTGCGAACCGCTTCTTCTGATAAACCGACAACTTAACCCTCTATCAATCCTTTCAATTACAATTGTTTGGTTTTTCCTAGATAGGTCGTAATAATCCCTGAAAGTTCAGGAAAAACCTGTAAAAAACAAAACCCAGACGAACTGTCATGAGGCCGTTTTGGAAGGCGTATAATCGTCGATTCCTCGATAGTATAGAAAATCCATTTGAACACGACTGTTGACAACAAATACGAGATGACAACCCCATTTATAGATTTATTTTTCATCAATTAAATTGTTGTTAAACTATTTTCAAAGTTTGAGAAAAACCTGTTTTTGAAAACATAGAAATTGTTCCACACGACGTGCGTCCCGCCAAACCGGACGACGTGGTCGCGAACCGAAAGCATCGAAAGCTGCGTAACGGCTTCGTGGACGTGTGGGCTTTGACGGAATTTAAATTGGTCGCGTCTGCGCGACGAATTTGATGCGTATCCGTCGAAATTCACCGTATCGTACACTTTACAAATTCTCTAATTACTTTGTGCACGCTCGTCAGATCGAGACAAAACTTGCGCCAACAGGACCGTATCATTTTTTTTGGTCCTGTATGCCAAGTTTGGTCCAATTCTGAGACAGTTGATAAAATCACCGTTTTGCGGGCCCCACGGTTCCACTCAACGGGCAATTTTGTGCACGGCCCGCTGGAATCCAACTTTGGACATACGGTTGGGTTCGTATCGGAAAACCGGATCCGTAGACATATAGTTTGATGACTTTAGAGACAATTGACTTTGGCACACTTTTCGGTGCAAAGTGGGTCCAACGATGGACATCGTTTTTGCCCGAAATTATCGTTTTGTCCCTGTATCCAGAATTGGACTTAAGGACAGGCAATCCTAGCTAATTTGACTATTCTGAAAACATTGGTAATGTTTATTTCAGCTTTCGGGGACTGTTGTACGGGTTTTGACTATTGTGGCACATTGAGTAGTTCAGACTGTCAGTTTCACCAGCAGAGGACCCCAGGCGAGTACAGTTTATTGTCTGCATTTCGATATTGTTCTTTACTATATTTTATTGATTAGCCATTGGTTATGTGATTTTTATACTCTATTATAAATTGTTGAGTCGGGAATGAGAAGTACCAAGGATGTGTGATCCGACCATAGACCGTATTTATTTTCATGCAGTAGACCTCGTAGACATCGTTTATTTTCATGCAGTAGACCTCGTAGACATTATTTATTTTCATGCAGTAGACCTCGTAGACATTGTTTATTTTCTGCATGTAGACCTCGTAGACATTGTTTATTTTCTGCAAGTAGACCTCGTAGACATTGTTTAATTTCTGCAAGTAGACCTCGTAGACATTGTTTATTTCTTGCAAGTAGACCTCGTAGACCGTGCGGTATAGTACCCCAGACCGATCACATATCAAAGGTACTTCTAACAGTTGGGGAAAGTATTTTGTGTCTATTTATTTGCTATTGGTTTTTCGTATTTACTGTTTATTTTCAAAACTCATGATTGATGTCTAATCTTTGTTTTATAGTCATTTTCTTTATTTGAAATTGCATTCAGTGAATTGTGCTCGTTCCATTCCTGACTGGAAACCAACATTTTTAGGTTAGCCGTGGATTCACTTAGCTTGGGGAGTGACGGGAATACTTGCAGACAAAAGCCAAGAGACTAGCTAGATAGTTGAGTGTAGTCATTCTATAATTGTACAAGTTTATATTTTCTGCAAATATAAAATTTGAGATCATTATAAATTAAATTAATTTTGTGAATGAGTATTATTTGTGATTTCGATCTTCATGGCCGTGACAACGTTCTACCGTCGACACTGCGGCGTAGGCTGGCTTGGACACGTCTCGTATCCGTTTGAAAAAAAAAACGGGTGCGGGTCGTGACATGTTTCGTGACTTGTTCGAGTCCATGAGTAGTAGTCGGGAGAGGAAATATTTTAGTAGACATGTGGACTACCCCTTATCCATCCTTCATGTCTTTTGTGGAGAATAGCAGTTGCGCACGACACGTACAGGGTGCCGGATTTACCCCTAGCCGTTCACATGTCGAAAATGATATTTCAAATCACATAGATAGTTGTATTTTATTTGTTTTCCTTTCTTCTTCACCACTTGCCATGTCGTCAGTTACTTTCTAGTTTTCATCTCACATATGTTATTTTTATGTCTTGTTAATTCTATTGTGTTTTTGCATTGCCGTCGGTTTGTGTGCTTGTTCCATTCCTGACTGAAAACCAACATTTTTATGTTAGCTGTGGCTTCACTTAGCATGGGAGATACGGGTGTACTTGCAGACCAAACCTAGAAAGTAGATAGATGTGATATCATTTTCATTACTTGAAAGAACTTTGTACTTATCTTTAAATGTAAATCTTGTAATTTGTAAACTTGATTTAAAAATGTGAATGAGCAATAAATGTAGATCTTTATGATTTTGAGCATCTCGGACGTGACAGCGTTCTACCGCCGACTCTGTGGCGTAGGCTGGCTTGGACACGTCTCGTATCCGAAAAGCGGGTGCGGGTCATGACAAGTTTTTTTGGTGGCCCATGCAGGTCAGTTTTCGTAAAATATGCGAACTCGTGATGGTACGTTAGTTGTACTATTGTGAGCCTGCAACTAGAAAATGCTCATTCATAACTTAGGGTTAAATTGATTTAAGAGAATGACTAGGACTAGGAGTCCCTTATGCAAATTGACCGTTGGGTAGTTAAGGTTGTCAGATAGGTCATGTAATTTAGATAAAGGTTCATTAAATTTAGATAGCTTGCCAGATCTATATAGATACACTATTACTTTTGATATGACGATATGATCCAATGTGAATATACTAATCACTTGGTAAGTTAGGCTTTCCTAGAATTAAGGCTCTAATCTTGATAAACTGTTCAATTTTCTTTTGCTCTATTAGATATAAACCTTATGTCATAAGTTAGAATTGCCTATTTAAAATCCTATTTTGCTGTAAGGAATTAGTTTATAATTTTCGATTCTGTTATTCATATACGAATCTCGAGGTAGATTGATTCAAAGTTTTTCCTCAACCATTTGAAATACATGTGAAATAAAGATTAGGATGTTCTTACTTCTCTTATCTTCAGTTATTTCCTCCCCGATCAATCTTTCACTTTAAGGATTGAGACCTATAGGCAGATGTTTACGCTTTATATCGTAGTCAACTAGTTTGAATCTCTAGTAGCTCCTTGAAGTTCTTAGGGATATAGTCGGAGTAATTTTTAACGACTGCGATGGCTAGCCAGCAGCGCACTGACGAGGCACGACCCATAGAATTGAAATTATTTCAATGAATCGTAGGCTATGGAACATTACTAAAACTATATCTTCATTGACCCCTTTAGACCTCGTGTCAATATAAGGTAGAGTATCTGATAGCATATCACATATGAATCACGGAACCAAGAGTTTACCACAGCCAGAGTATACGGGCGAGGCATAATTCTCGGTAAAATAACTTCAGACGTGATTACAAGTTTAGGATACTATAGAGGATAGAAAAATGCCCAGTGTGTCCCATAAGATCCAAAGCCAATACTAGTGAAAGTTCTGTAAGTTGGGTAGCATGTATCCCAACCTAGCATTCTGTGGTCCTTATGATCTATTAACGAGGTAATTGACTGACACTAATAAGTTTATCCTAGAATATAGAATTTAGAGGTCAATAACCCATTAGTCGACCAAGGCCTTATGGATAAGAAGATAGTAGGATGACTGTATAAGCAAGAACACCAGGTAAGAATTTGATTCTCACAAAACTTGAACTACTTGTGCCTCCTTTCAAAAATCTCGTAAACTTGTATTTTGACTATCTTGCCAATGATACTATTACAGCCTAGTTTTGAAAGCTTACTCTTTTATCGAGTTTGATTCAAGACATATGTGTATTGGGGACGCCTACTAACATATTGCCTAATCAGAATCGATGTATTACGGTCTGATCAACCTTAGTGCACTCGGTTCGCTCTCTCTTTGATTATCCCACGTGGATTGAGATATCGAGGTATCTAAGATCTCATCTGCGACTATATTGAAAATTCCTCATGAATTATACCTTCGCCTTTGAATCACGTAATTGTATTCAGTGACATCTTTCTTGAACTCTTTACTGTTTTTGTCTTTCACTGATTTAAAAAGACGAAAGCTCGTAATTGGTAGATAGATACCGAGTATCCCCATGGCTATGATAGTTGTATACACAAGTGTAGCTACCATCGGCCAACTATGTGACTAGAACATTGCCTTGAGTTACTCGTTCTCCTCTCGACCCTCAAACTAATATTGGGACCTTCTAGCCATCTGAATTCGAGAATGATTAAGGTTTTACCCTTAGTCAAAATGCCAACCTAGGAGACTATCTATTCTCAAGAAACCAATAGTTGTGAGTCTCTAATTATTTGTTTGAAGCTTGCTTTACCTAGCAACCCTTAAGTCTTAACCCAACCTTTCTTCGACCAAAGCCCACAGTTTAGGCATGAGATGACTTGACAAAGGTAAGGACAATCATTTATCATGACTATGGTAGACACCCATTCCGAGATTGATTTCTAACAAATATTATCCCTAGTTATGTAAATTTTATTATTAAGACCTAACTGGTATTGGAACACCACAGTCACTAGCTTAGCCAATACCATAGCTTAAATACTATGTCATATTATGATATACCAGTTATCAACAATAATACATGATCACTACAGCCCATACCCCTAGAACCCTTGTGACAATAGTCTGGCAGGCTTGACACAAATAGAAATTCACGACTCAGTTGTTAGAAATCTTTTCATATGATGTGCCTTAGATTTGGTTACCCCGTCGATAACTCTTGTATACTATGGACGAGTAGATCATTCTATTTTATCGACCATGTGTCATTGTACACACTCATTTTCCATTTATTGAGGAACGATCCTTGACTTGACTTATATCTACCATATCCCGTTATGCCGTGCCTTATTCTTTATTAACAAGAGTCGAGGTGCAATATCCGAACTTTGGAATTCTTTTAACCTTATTATTCCTAAAAACATGTTCTAGCTTCTAAGGTGAGTAGACTGTAAGCCTTCAAAAAAAAATTTGGGATATACTAGGATTACCGATTGATTCGAATAATTTCCATTAGGATGATGATTAGTGCCTATGGACTCCTACTTTCCATTAAGATCATTTTGTGTTCCCGGCCGTGTCATTAATATTTGGAGCACGAGACCAGTTGTTACCTACCAACAAATTTTATATGCAAGATCTAGACGAGTCTACCTTCATCTAGGTATATCATGTCCCACTCAAATACGTCCCCTGGTGCTCTATTTTTATGGTACGACTTTCAGGTCAAAAGGACTAGCTATAACCCTTACCATAGTACCGGTATACTTTCCGACTTCCATTAGAGCCTCAACCTCGACTCAATTCCTTCAACCCAATATATGGTTGTGATTTACTCGAAGCCCACTACGCATATGCCACTAGTGTGCCACCCAATTGAGGCCTCATGTGCTACTTAAACACAAAAGTCTCTGAAGACGCATTTTGGGGCTTGAGGGACCTAGCTAACCAACCTGACTGGCAACTAGCTCAACCACTTGGGTGGAAACCTATTCTAGGTTACCCTAACATAGTAGAATAGTTTTATCTTGGGATCTTGTTCAGTCAATATAGATTGAAATCCAAGGTTCATCCAACCAACGAGTGATGTCCAGATAGGGAACCCATTAAGATCCAGTAAAATCCATCCATACATACCACCATAATTAGACTATAAAACCAAACTATTTGAAATAGGTCCCTATACCTATTATGTAGTCTCCACCTCTTAGAATGTGAAGTCATTCGTAACCCTTATTCCATCTACCTGAAAGTCGCGATACGATCTTGTATTGCATTTATATCCCTTGCTCGTGTGTTTAACTAACCACGAAAAAGATCACGATCTTGATTTCTCAAATTCTGTTCTATTATAGAACCTTGTTTAGATTAAATTTCGAGAATGGAACTTCTGTATTGTACGGATTGCACGCCCTTCTAAGAAGGCGAAGGGTTCTTCGACTTGGCAAGTGACTGGACTAGAGTAGCCCAATCTAGCAAATAAGTTAATGGTTCATAAACCTTCTTTCTATCTATATCATTGAATACCCTCTACCCCTCTTGAAAACTTCATGTTTGCTCTTGATTATTCTTCCTTATCTTCCTGACCTTCCTATTTAGAGCGACGAATGGTCATGCTTATTAAAATTTATCAAATATCTTTTAGCTACTTGTGTAAATTTGTTGCTTGTTAAAATTTGGATTGCTCGATAGATAGGAGAGGATTATAGATGCCATATGCTGTAGATATCTGATGGTAGGAATGTTAGCAACTAGTTAGAAGATTATAAGATTTTAGTTTCGAGGAGTAGTATGACCAAAGGTGGGTAGAAGTCCTAGAGGTTATGTAGTTACGAAATGGCTAGGAGGAGGATATAAACTATTTTGAGGAATTAAAATTTAAGGAGATTAAGGTTAAGGTAGACTTTCTTTTGAAATTTTAAGGAATAGTTATGAATTAGAATTTCGAGGACGAAATTATTTTAAGGTGGGTAGATTTGTAGCTCCCCTTCCCGAAAATTTTAAAATATTTTATTATTATTTATTTTATTTAAATGGTGATTTTTAGATTTTATAAATAATTTATTAGTTAATTATTACGGTAAATGATTTTAGCCATGGTTGAGTCTTGAAGTACAAGGTGACTAGAAATCGTGGCACGGATAGTACAATGGCGTGCTTTGACTAGTGTATTAGCCCTGGTAGGGAAGGCCGAGCCATAGCGATATCCTAAATAGGAAAACCAGGCCAAGTTGCGACTTAACCCTTACCGAAGATTTATTTATTTATTAATTATATTATTGAGTTTTAGGGAACCCGATTGTACCGAACTAGTCCAGATTGGACCCAAAACAAGCCCAAGCCCATGTAGTCATGCGGTACGGCCAACGACATTCGTGTTGGTGTATTTTGGAATGGTTGTGTTGTATGTCGTTTTAATGATCTAATGAATATTTTCTAAATATTCGTTAATTAAATGTTATAAATATTATTGTTAGTTGATATTCAATGATATTTGTATAAATAGGTCCTTGTATATTTTTGGGATTATTAGACTGTATATAATGGTATATACACCATTATTGGTTTATTGAATTCATTATTATTATTATTATTATTATTATTATTATTATTATTGATGTTATTATTATTATAATATTATTATTATTGGTTATATTATTTTTGTCAAATAAATGTTAGAATATATATATTCATATTTATATAGGTAGGCCCTACACTAGGAATAAATGTTATTGGGATTTATAAGAGTTTATGAAGATTATATATATATATATATATATATATATATATATATATATATATATATATTTATATATATATATATATATTATATATATATATATATATATATATATATATATATATATATATATTTTATATATATATATATAAAATATATATATATATATTTATATATATATATTTATATATATATATTTATATATATATATATTATATATATTTATATATATATATTTTTTATATTATATATATATATATATATATATATATATATATATATATATATATATATATATATATATATATATAAAATATATATATTTTATATATATATATATATATATATATATATATTCATATAAAAATATATATATATATATATATATATATATATTCATATGTATGGCTATTTACTAATTGATTATATGGTTTCATTATTCATTAGAAAGGTTAGTAAATATAGATACCTCATATAAATGATAATTATATATATAGAAATATTTTACTATATATATAGATGCTCTTTCTATGTAAATAATATAATTGTTATTTATTATAATATTTGTACTTAAATTATTATTAGATTTTGTGATTTAGGGATTCATATATATATATATATATATATATATATATATATATATATATATATATATATATATATATATTTTTTTTTTATATATATATATATATATATATATATATATATATATATATATATATATATATATATATATATATATATATGGGAGCACAGCAAATAGACCCGAGCCCCCATCTTCCCCAGACTCGAACCCGAGGGGGGATATCTCCATATATATATATGTATCGAGAGTAGAGGGGGGTAGTTTTCATCCAAACCCTAACCCCACGCCCACCCCCTAACCTGGGCGGCCACCCCGATGACCGTGTACTGCCGGAGGATGACCGTCGTCCGTCCACGAGGCACGTGCGTACACCAGCCGCACAGTGACAGCAACCCCTGAACCCTACTTCGTCGCGACTGTGTGCAGCGTTCGCCGAATCGTTTCACGATTTCCTTTTGCTGGTATGTTTACAACATATAGGACTCCAATCGCCTTCATTTATTTTGAATTTATATGCCCGAGGTTGTCCAAAAAATCGAATCAAAGTCGATGTAAAATCATGTACCGAAACAGGGCATAGAACAGTCCCCGCCCTCGACTTGGAAGTCGAATTAGAATTGATCCGCTAATAATTTTGAAAACCACCTGAACAACATTAAAGACAACCTATAGGACTGGAAGGTCCTTTTTATAGTTTCTGATTTCATCACATATATGCTATTTAATTTGTTCACCATAATCAGGAAAAACCTATGAAAACAGTTTTCAAAAACTTAGAAATATACCCGACTCGACGTGCGTTCTGCCAATCTGGGCGACGTGGTCATGAACCAAAAGCATCAAAAGGTGCGTAATGGCTTCATGGACGTATGGGCTTTGACGGAATTCAAATTGGTTGCGTGTGCACGACGAATTTGATGCATATCCGTCGAAATTCACCGTATCGACCTCTGTGCAAATTCTCCAATTACTTTGTGCACGTTCGTCAGATCGAGACGAAACTTACGCCAACAGGACCGTATCATTTTTTTGGTCTTGTATGCCAAGTTTGGTCCGATTCTGAGATAGTTGACCGGATCGCCATTTTGCGGGCCCCACGATCCGACTCAACGGGCGATTTTGTGTACGGCCTGCCAGAATCCAACTTTGGACATACGGTTGGGTTTGTATCTAAAAACCAGACTTGTTGACATATAGTTTGACGACTTTAGAGACCATAGACTTTGGCATGCTTTTCGGTGCAAAGCGGGTCCAACGGCGGATACCGTTTTGACCCAAAATTGTCGTTTTGCCCCTGTGTCCAGAATTGAACTTAAGGACAGGAAATTCTAGCTAATTTAACTATTCTGAAAATGTTGGTAATGTTTATTTCACCATCCGGAGATTTTTGCATGTGTTGACTTTAGTGACTTATCTGAGTGGTTGTACTATCGGTTTCACCAGCAAAGGACCTCAGGCAATTGCACTTTCAGATTACTTTCGATTCATAGTAGTCTTTCCATTTCATGTTTATGCATATGCTATCTTGCTTGTTGACATATTGTTACACGGATTAGTGTCATGGATATCTACATACATTATTTCTTGATTGTCGCATTTTCGTGTTTCGTGACTTGTTCAAGTCCATGAGTAGTAGTCGGGAGGGGAAATATTTTAGTAGACATGTGGACTACCCCTTACCCATCCCCCGTGTCTTTCGTGGAGAGTAGCAGCTGCACACGACACGTGCAGGGTGCCGAATTTATCCCCTCGCCGTTCATATGTCGAAACTGATATTTTAAATCACATAGATAGTTGTATTTTATTTGTTTTCCTTGTCTTCTTCACCACTTGCCATGTCTTCAGTTACTTTCTAGTTTTCATCTCACATATGTTATTTTCATGTCTTGTTAATTCTATTGTGTTTTCGTATTGCCGTCGGTTTGTGTGCTTGTTCCATTCCTGACTGGAAACCAATATTTTTCAAGTTTGTTGTGGCTTCACTTATCATGGGAGATACGGGTGTACTTGTAGACCAAAACCTAGAAAGTAGATAGATGTGATATAATTTTTATTACTTGTAAGAACTTTGTACTTTTCTTTAAATGTAAATCTATAATTTGTAAACTTGATTTAAAAATGTGAATAAGCAATAAATGTATATCTTTATCATTTTGAGCATCTCGGCCGTGACAGCGTTCTACCGTCGACTCTGCGGCGTAGGCTGGCTTGGACACGTCTCATATCCGAAAAGCGGGTACGGGTCGTGACAGGACGCCCACAAGCATATTGTCTAATTAGAATCACCGTATTATGGTCTGATCAACCATAAGTGCACTTGGTTCGCTCTTTATATGATTATCCCACATGGATTGAGATGTAGAGGTATCTAAGGTCTCATCCACGACGGCCTTCACAATTTCTCTTGAATTATATATTCGCCTTTGAATCACGTAATTGTATTCAATGACATCATTCTTGAACTCTTCATTGTTTTTGTCTTTCACTGATTTGTAAAGACAAAATGCTCATATTTGGTAGATAGATACAGATTATTCCCCATAGCCATGATAGTTGTATACACAAGTATAGCTACCACCGAACAACCATGTGACTACAACCTTGCCTTGAGTTACTTATCCTCCCCTCGACCCTAAAACTAATATCATGATCTACTAGTCATTAAAATTTGAGAATGATTAGGATCTTACCCTTGGTCAAACATAAACCTAGGAGACTATCTAATCTCTAAGAACCAATTATTGTGAGCCTCCAATTATTCCTCTTGATTCTTGGCTTAACTAGCAACCCGTATGCCTTAACTCAACCCTTACTTGACTAGGCCCCACAATTTAGACAAGAGAAGAATAGACCAAAAACAAGGACAAGCATTGCAAGGACTGTGGTAGACACCCATTCCAAGATTAGAGATTCAGCAGATGTTACTCTAGGTACAAATTCTATTATAAAAGAAGTGACTTGTATTAGAACGACACCTTCACCAGCTTAGTCAATATCTGTAGCATGATGCTCCGTCATTATGCTATACTAGTTATCAATAGAAATGCATGAGCACTACCTTCGATACCACTAGAATCCTTATGACCATAGTTTGGCAGGCTTGACACCAATGGAAATTTAAGACGTAGTCGTTGGAGATCTTTTCCATGACGTGCTTAGAGTCCATTATCCCATCGATAACTCTCGTGTACTATGGACGAGTGGATCATTCTATTTTATCGACATGTGTGTCATTGTACGCACTCATTTTCCATTTATTAGAAATTGAGGAACGATCCTTGAACTTGATTCATATCTATCGTATCATGTTACGCCGTGCCTTATTCTTTGTTATCAAGAGTCGAGGTACAATATTATGACTTTGAATTAATCCAAAAACCATTCCTTAGCTTCTAAAGTGAGTAGAATGTAAGCCTTATAAATTTTAGGATTTACTAAGATTACCAATTGACTAGGATAAGTTGATTTTCATTAGATGATAGTTAGTGCCCCCATGAACTCCCACTTTTTATTTAGATCTTTTGGTGTCCTCGACCGTGTCATTATTATTTGGAGCACGAGACCAGCTGCTACTTTCCAACAAATTTCACATACAAGACATAGACGACTCCACCTTTATGTAGATGTATCATGTCCCTCTAAAACACGTCCCCTTATACACTATTTTTATGATGCGACTTTCTTGTCAAAATGGCTAGCTATAACCCCTAGCATAATACCATTGTCCTTTCTGACTTCAATTTGAGACTCAACCTTGACTCAAATCTTTTGACTCAATATATGGCTATGATCTACTCGAAGCCCACTATACATGTGCCACTCAATGGAGTCCACATGTGCTACTTATACACAAAAGTCACGGAAGGCGCACTTTGGATTTAAGGAACCTAGTTGACCAACCCAGCTGACAGTTAACTCAACCATTCGAGTTGAAACTTATTCTAGGCTACCCTCACTTAGTAGAAATGGTTCAAATTGATTTTTGGTATCACGTCCAGTTAATATAGACTAAAATCCAAATCAACGATTGGTTCCAACGAAACTAATAAATTATTGGTTTATAGCGTTTACTTCCATCCGTATCATCTTGATACCTCTACCGTGACTTTAATATTTGGAGCACAACACTAGCCTTTTTTTTCTAACAAATTCCACACTCATGAACTAAACGAGCCACTCTACACACATGACATACAAGTCCCACACAAACACACCTCATTGTACACCATTTCAATTACACCATATGTATGACATATTTTTCCCTAGAACAAACCATGGATGCCCAATTTTGTTCTATTTGATTTTAAAACCATACAATATTGACCAATTCCCTTAACTAAACTAAAAGGCCATAACCCATACAAGATGCATCGCACTTATGATGTATACATTCCATCCAAGCAGGAACATGCTTCCTACACAACACCAAACTTCGACCCTGCACACCCTAGTCTTTATGACTTAAAGATTCCACAAAGCCTGTCTAATCACGTATGACTATCTAATTTTATAGCAAGGTTGTTGCGCTTATAATAGACTCTCAACTCTTCACCCGTGACTTCTTCTATCCTTAAAGTTCTTTAAACCTCATCTCTAGTTACTCGTGCCAGGCGAAGAGTGAATCCCTTGAACCGACATGTTCTAGTTACATTCGAACAAAAGATGCGTACCATCTTGTTGGAAGCATGGCCGATAGTAACGAATTTAGATTATAATAATCCTCCTATAGGAGTTATTGACCAAGAACTTGGTGGCAAAAATTAGGCACTTAGCATCCGTGATTGCGGTCAAAACTTCCAATATTCTTGTGCCACACCTTCGAAACTGTCCTTCTCATAAGTCTTGAAACAATAATTTTACGGTTAGCCAACTTCTATAAGTTGGGTAGGGCCTTGAACTAAGAATACTCTACTTTGTAGAATATAACGTCAATTTGGTTCCTGTGATAACCAATTCCTCCATCGTCTCCAAAACCGAATTATGAACCGACGTGCACACGCACCAATTGTATTAAATTTAGCATTCTTGATATTAAGATTATTTTAATTTCGAGGACGAAATTTTATAAGTTGGGTAGGATGTAAACACCTTTTTTTTAGTATTTATTTATTATTATTTCTAGTAGTTTTGAATTATGTTATTTACTAATTACTCTATTATTAGAATTTACATGAGTATTTAGGATTATTATAAAATAAAGATTTTAGTAATAATATGATAACATGGAGTAATTTGATTTTCTTAAATACTAGATTAGTAGAAAGTTTAAATTTGATTTTTAAGTGATATGTTTTATGATTTTTGAAAAATTTTGGTTGTAATTTATGATAAGAAATATTGATATTAGAAAGGTAATTATTTTATATATAAACCAAAATAAAAAAAACTTATACATTACTAGCAGAAGATATAGTAGAAAATATTGCTAATATTAAGGTTTTTCTTATTTAAATTTTAAGATTTTTTTAATATAAATTTTTGGGTTTTTGATAGGTTTTAATAGGAAAAAAAGAAAAAAAAAGAAAACAAAGAAATAAAATAAAATAACCCTGGTGAACAGTACCTGCGGGGGGGGGGGGGGGGGCACTGTTCACCCGAGCCCTTTCCGCAAAAACAGGGAAGCCCCTAACCTTCTCCCTATCTATGTATATATATCGATGTAAAAAAAATCCTCAAAACCCTAAGGCCCCGACTCGGCCCCCAACCCCTGGTCCTCCGGCGACCCGTACGACCCTCTACAGCCACGCGCGCGCATAGCAGCACCTGCTGTCGCAACGGCACGGCACCACAAGGTATGCCACTTCGTCGCCTCTTTTCTTCATAAATAGTTGCTCGTGTTCGACGCCGTAAAATCCTATAGAACGCCTACATAACCATCTAGGAACCCTGCAAATTATCTCATGTTAAACTGATTTATATTCGAAGAAAAATGACATGAAATCAGGACCAAAACTCATTTTTTTCCGAAAATAGGACATAAACATACCGGTCCCGAGGGCCATTTTGAAAGGCATTTTTTTTTGATTCTTCGACAGGTCCGAAAATGCGTTTGAATAAATTTAATGACAACATATACAAGATGGAAACCCAACTTGTAGTTTTAAATTTCATTGATTATATTCTGATTAATTCAGTTTTAAAGTTTAGAAAAAATTTAGTTTTCAAACAATGAAATTTAGAAAAATCTCCCCGATACGATGTGCGTCCCGACAAACCGGGCGACGTGGTCACAAACCGAAAGCATCGAAAGGTGCGTATCGACTTCGCGGACGTGTGGGCTTTGACAGAATTCAAATTGGTTGCGTGTGCGCGACGAATTTGATGCGTATCCGTCAAAATTTACCGTATCGACCTCTTTGCAAATTCCCCAATTACTTTGTGCATGTTTGTCAAATCGAGACAAAATTTGGGCTAGCAGGACCGTATCATTTTTTTGGTCATGTATGCCAAGTTTGGTCCGATTCTGAGAAGGTTGACCAGAACGCCTTTTTGGCGGGCCCGCGACCTAATCCAACGGACGATTTTGTGTATGGACCATCGGAATCCAAAATTGGACGGACCATTGAGTTTGTCTCCTCAAACCGAATCCGTAGACATGTAGTTTGATGACTTTAGAGACCATAGACATTAGCACGTATTTCGTTACAAAACGGGTCCAACGGTGGACATCGTGTTGACCCGAAATTATGATTTTGTTCTTGTTCCAGAATTAGACTTTTGGACAGGCATTTCCTAGATATATCTTTTACACTGGGAACATTCTTGATGTTTGTTTCAGCATCCGAAGCCATTGAGTTTCTATTGCTGACGTGATTGATTGTTTGGAGCCGCCATCCCCGCACTACCAGGCAAGATACCTTGCCTTATTTACTGTTTATAATTAGTTACATCTTTCTTTATTTAATGTATACTTATTTCTTGTTTATTTTTAGTTGGATCTATGACTTGTTGTTCATAGTTACTTTATTTTGCTTTCAATTGTTTTTTTTGCTTGTGTTTAAATATGCATGTGGACCTAGTCTTAGCGGACTACCTTTTGTTAGTGACCCTTGGAAGGGTGAAGACAATTTGATGTATGGGCTACCCAAAACCAAAAGCCGTAGTAACTGCGTACTATGGTAGTCGTGTCGCGAGGGTCACTAGCATCGAGCCTTGTGGACTGATGGGTCACGTGGGCCGCTAGCCTCGAGTTATGCCGGCTGATAGTGTTGGTACTTGACATGTGCGTTTTGTGAGTTGTCACCTTGTCCTGGGGAGTCAGCCATTCCTGCCCATACATTGAGATGTCTTCTAAATTGCATACTAGATTGGTTAGGTGACCATAGTTAATGTCATGTCACACTTCGTTCTAGTCATGGCACGGGACAATGTTACATCGCGGAATAGTGCACTACCCCTTGTCCTTGTTTGGTTGTAGGAATAGTCTACTATTTTGATGATGGGTTATTGGGTCGTGTTATGGTTGGGACACTTTACCTTACTTTGTGACTTTATGACATATTTTATATTCAGTTTATATGGCATGTTCTTTATGTATCTTGTTACGTGTCTCTGAGGACCTGGTTATCTCTCCAGGTGTGTGTGTGCTCTTGTCTTTCGCAGGTGTTCTAGCCATGGCCGTGATCATCTCTATTTTTTCGAGGATGATTGTACATTGATCGTCTTCACTTCACTTCGCTCGCCAAACTCTCTTTTGTTATGTATTCTCTCTCTTTTAAAATAGTTGGTAGTGGATTTATCTCCGCCCAACATCTTGTATAAAGACATTTCATAGTTGATTATATGGTATCTTTTATTCCTTTATTTTGTGGATGAGATTTAGTTATCATAGTTTTACTATATTTTACAGCTTATATATACATACGGAAGTTTCATACATTGGAGTATACTTCGTATATATACAACTGGCATGTCTAAGTACTTAGTCTTAAGTATTTTGGGATTGGGGCGTTACAGGATGGTGGCTTTGTTGTGCTCAAGATAGTCTATACCGAGATGCATCAACCCATCCTTCTCCTTCACGAATAATACAAGGGCTCCCCATGCCGAGATGCTTGGCCATTTCAATCCTTTGTCGAGCAACTCTTACAACTGTATTTTGAGTTCCTTCAGTTCTACAGGGGCCATTCTGTACGGAGCTTAGGAAATTGAACGGGTGTTGGAGAATGTGTCTGTAGAAGCATAAAAAATCTCAGCTGAAGACATCCCTTCGCTAAAGTACAGAAGACGCAAAAGATTGAGGCTCAGTGCTAAAAAGACAAACAGAAGATATGGAGGGAAGTCCCTTTATTGTCATATCTACCAAAGTCTAGTACAAACACATCAGGACTATACATAAGGGACTAATTTTGTTCTTCTACAAAGGATCTAGTACAGATTCGACAGAGCCTAGAGGGATCACAAGGGATGCAGTCTTCGTGGAAGCGCAACCTTCCTTCTTCTCAACACGCATGCTGGAAGAGTGATCTCCATCGAAGCATGTTCTGACTTTCTTATGGGCGCAGCTGTTTGCCATTGATTGTAAAAGTACAGAACAATTTTATAGGAGGATTGAACTTAGACTCACAATACAAACTCGCTCGTACAAAGAAAGCCTAGGAATGAAAACCTAGGTACAGCAATCTAAGTACGATTGTTTATTTTTGATTCTGGAGGGTGACGGTAGAGGCTCGGGAAAGTGACGGCAGCTCTGCCTTACTCCTTGGACGATCGGACGTAGCCTTGGCTCTGATGAAGAAATGCTCTCGGAATGTGTGGGGAGACTCTTCTGTGCGTGTCTTTGTCTCTCTGTGTGTTCAGCCGGGGTCCTTCTCCTCTTCTCTCTGTGTGCTTTACAAGGGAATAGCACCTTGATATATATAGGAGTGGGGTGTGATTATTAGGGTTTGCAATGATTACCCCTTAAAAAGTCGGTGGTTTGGGGATTAATTACCATTTTCCTTGATCCTGTTCTGTTGGCAATTAATCTGGCCGTTAATCTTGATTGCAACAAATCTGGCCAGTTAATGCTGATTGCGCCAAATACATAGGGGCAATTAATGTTAATTTCTATGAATCTTCGTGATTAATTATGGCAAGCTCAGATCTCCTGCCACGTGTTCAATCTGCTTGATTGTATTAAATCTGATTTGATCCGGGTAATTATGGTGATTGTAACAAATCTGGGTTGTTATGATTTGCTAGCAGCCATAACTCCGAGGGGATAAGACCGCCAAGTGTCTCAACTGTTATGAGGATCGCCACGTGTCTCAACTGTCATGAGGACCGCCACGTGTCTCAACTGTCGAGAGTGGGACGTCCTGACAGAGCCGCATGAGTGCGGTCTCTAAGTGAACCACATACGGATGGCCCCCATGATTCTAACCGAATGAAGGTAGCAGCCGCATGAGGGTGGGTAGCCGCGTGAGGGTGGTAGCCTCATGAAGGAGGCAGCCGTACGAAGGAGGCAGCCGTATGAAGGTGGAAGCCGCACGAAGGAGGCAGCCGCATGAAGGTGGCAGCCGCACGAAGGAGGCAGCCGCACGAAGGAGGCAACCGCATGAAAGTGGTAGTCGTATGAAGGAGGCAGCCGCATGAAGGTAGCAGCCGCATGAAGGAGGCAGCTGCATGAAGATGGCAGTCGTATAGGGGTGGCAGCCGCATAGGAAGCTTTGGGACTTGGCGGATCATACGAGCTATATAAAAGATTTTCTTATTTTTCCTAGGAGCACGCCCTCATGTCAGAGCTATCATTTCAGCTTTATGTCAAAGTTGTCACTTCGCCTTTCTGTCAGAGCTGTCGTCAGGGCATTTTATGAGGCGGTTACTTTATGGCCAGCTGTAAAGGCGAACTGCTTAGGGCCACGTGGCTCCTTCCTGAGCTGCATGGGGCTATCCGAGCCGCATGAGGCTCTAAAGGACTTTTGAACAACATGAATTTCTAATGGATTCCTGAGCCGTATGAAGCTCTTTCTGTCTGAGCCGTATGGGCTTTTCTTGTTCTTTTCCATGCTTCTACAAGACCCCCTTCAAAGTTTTCAATTTGCAAAATTGAAATACTTTGAATAAGAAGCATGGCTATGTAAACTCTTATGGCCGCATAGGATGTTCTAGCCGCATGGACTTCCTAGCCGCATGGACTTCCTAGCCATATGGTCTTTCTAGCCGCATGGACTGTCTGGCCGCATAGACTCCCTGCCACGTGTGCGTCTCCTACTACGTGTGCGTCTCATTAATTACTCTTGATTTGCTTCGGCTTTAAAGCCGCCTTTTGGGGCAGATCCCAAGGGTCGGTTTTAAATATTCGGATTTGCCTCGATGACTGAAGAGTCGATTTTGTTTTTATGCAGCACGCGGATCGAAGCGTCCCCCCTCCTTCTGCCTATAAATAGGAGCATTTTTGGACATAGAGACTTCTTTACTTTCTTCTGTCTTCAACTCTTCTTGCCCTAAGTTGCTGTTTTCGTCTTCCTTCTCCGCTCATCAATCAACAATGGCCCCCAAGTCTTCCAATGCTGCGGCGAAGGGTAAGGGAGTGGCTTCTTCGTCAGCCACGGTGCCTGAAGTTCACCCCGACGTTCACCCCACTATTGCTGGTAAGGGTTTGAGAGGATCGTATACTTCAAAACCCTAATAAAGACGGCTCTGTTGCATGCTTTATGCACAAGCCTTTAATACGTCCTTCGTCTTCATCGCACTGTTCAAATTACATGGACTGCATGTACGTCCTATGTCCGAGCCGCATGGGGGGTATCCCCCCTGTCCGAGCCGTATGGGAATTTATCCAGTGGCCGCATAAGCACTTCACAAACTAAACCGCATAATGATCCGTCGAATCAGAACTGCATAAGTCCCTCTGAATCGAACCGCATGAAGCCTCCTCAATCAGGACCGCATAAGCTCGTCTGGACTGGGCCGTATGAGGATGTGCTAATGAGCCGCATAAGCTCCTCTGAATTGAGCCGCATAACGCTCCGCTAAGTAGAACCGCATAAGCTCATCTGGACTGGGCCGCATGAGGCTATGCTAAACCGAGCCGCATAAGCTCCTCTGAATTGAGCCGCATAACGCTCCGCTAAGCAGAACCGCATAAGCTCATGCTAAATAGAGCCGCATAAGCTTACGCTAATTAGTGTCGCATAAGCTCATGTTCGAACAGAGCTACATGAGCTCTTTTAAAATAGAACCGCATAAGCTCGTCTTTAAACAGAGCCGCATAAGCTCATCTTAAACAGAGCCGCATAAGCTCATGTGGACTGGGCCGCATAAGCCAAAACACTTGGTGGTTTTGTTTTAGCCATCTTTTAACTTGTTTCTTTTGTCCTTCTTCAGTGAATCTGCCAGTTAATGCAGCAGAAGAGCCTCTGGTGGGTCGCGCCCAATCTGCTGTGGGCTATCGATATTACCACATAGTCGAGTATGTGATGAACCAACTTCCAAAAGAGCCTTTGGAGAGGCTGAATCCTATCAATAACCAGCCCTTTTACTTTCTCTGCGCTATGATAAACTCAGGGCAATTGGAGGGGAAATACCTGAAGCCGGCGTTCCTCTTTGGCGATGCTTTGTCTGTAAAGAACCCTTGAGTGCTGGATATATCCGAGAGCTGGGACTTTATTCTTGATGGGGTGGAGATCCATATCCCTTCGATAGAGCGTCATTTTCCT
Organism: Iris pallida; assembly: GCA_029216955.1. Classification (NCBI taxonomy): domain Eukaryota; kingdom Viridiplantae; phylum Streptophyta; class Magnoliopsida; order Asparagales; family Iridaceae; genus Iris; species Iris pallida. The sequence goes on along the minus strand of JANAVB010029156.1, from coordinate 78,177 downwards.
CTGTCATGGTTCAACATGTTACCGTTGGACAGAAAGATGGTGGACTCCTTGACACCGAGCAGGCCAGGGATTATTGTAGGTAGCATCCATTACAACAGGAATTTAGGATCAGCGTATACGAGAAGGGAACCGGTCAGTCGGTACGTGATGGGACTGGCTCCGGGTACCTTTATAAACATAACGGGTCCCAATTTCACGTTCTTCCAAGCTGATACCTTCTTGAACCAGCTTGCTCAGAAAGGGTCCTATCCCGTCGGCCCGTTGGCGTTGCTGAACTAGATAAACCCTATCCCTGCGTGGGCCAACTTGACCACGTGGATTCTACGGAAGTATGAGACTTTTCTGCGTGAGATCGGCCTTTACCAGGCCATTCGGGGCACCTGTCATAGTCTACCCATAAATAAGCCGTTGTTCATGGCTTTCCTGGAGATGTACAACCGGCGGACAAAAACCTTCTTCAAGCCCGGAGGGGAGCTGGGACTCGCTCTCCACGAGATGTACGTTATTTCCAAGCTGCCCTGGAGGGAAGAAGTCTTTGAAGTGTACACCCCTACGAGCGAAGAGCTCAAGGATTTGGATCGGCAGTTCCCGGGCTTTGTTGCCGTGTATCGGGAATTGTTATGTCACCACAGTACTTGTCACCAGACGGCCATCAAGAAGGATGGTAGCTCGGAAGGAAGCATTCCTCACACCACGACATGGGTCTCATACCTTTTTACACTAGGTGCCTCAGGCCGGGTTTCCTCTCGAGATCCTTAAACCCCGGAGGAGGTACAAAACTTGACGTCGACTGCCAAGAGAACGAGGTCCACGTGCGACACATTTGGGAGTAAAACTGACTCCTTTAGTTATTTTTATCATGGTACTCAGCGACTGTAGGAGAAGGCGCTCCTCGTAGGATTTCTGATGGTGTGGCTACGGAACTGCATAGTCTCAGGAGGGATGGGTTCTATTGAGAGGATCAGTTGCCACTTTATCCTTTCCGCTGTAAAGCTGGTTTTTGGGGTCAGACTGGCCCTTCTTTCGGCCATGGTGTGCAGCATACACCACAGCCTTCGCGCCTTTTCGTCCAAGGTCATCGCCCGCGACACGACGATGGATTTTGAGCAAGTGGAGCTGCCATACCATTATCTAATGGGGTGGCTGTTAATGCACTACCGGTCTTTGATGAGGCCTGGAGCAGAAGACGGCGTTACGGCTGATGATGCTTTTATTTTTCGATTCCACTACCAGTCCTGGGAGTGCAGCACCATGCCAGCCTGTCGGAGGGCGCTGGCGAGAGTAGACGGATACAACTTTTTTGTGTCTATTCCTCGTTTTACCGCTGAAGAAGTGAGGGGCGTACATGTTGATGGTACCGGACCTCCTCACATCTTGCCTGAGAGGATGCACCTTTGGCTGCGTAATATCCGTCCAGCGCACCTAGTATATCGTAACCGCAACAACGTCTACCTGGAGCCCTACTTGCCCAGCAGGTTCTCCCACCAGTTCGGATATATCCAGCTATTCTTTGACAGTCCCAGCTCTTGCTTGGGCTTTGAAGGTAGCGTCCTGGATGGTATCAGGGCATGGCATTATTACGACACGGTTCATACCCGAACCACCTTTTCGGTTCCTGACGGTGATGCGCCAGGGGAGATTTTGTATATGGCGGCCCTATACCATGTTACGACGAGCAAGCCTCCCGTTAATTTTGACCCGAGTACCAGCTTCATTGTGGGTAATGGCTTGGCGGAGAAGCCCAAGGGGTCTAAGACGGGAAAAAGGAGGGCAAATGCGGTTCTTGTGCCTGACTCGGAGTCCACAAATGCGGACGAAGAGAATGATGAGCACGCTGCAGATAACTCTTCCCCTCCTGTGGAAGATGTTGGGGCGGATCAGCCGCCTGTCGTGTCAGATAAGATGGTGGTGGATCAGCCACCTGTTACGCCTAATAAGATGGTGGCGGATCAGCCGCCTGTTGCGCCTGATGAGATGGTAGTGGATCAGCGCCTGTTTCGCCTAGCCCATCGCGCAAGCGAGGCAGGCGTGATTCTATTAGTGGCGTCACCTTCTCCGTGAAGCGGGCTGCGGTAAGACACCGCGGGTTGCTCATTAAGGAGAGGGGCGAAGGTGATGACGCTGTTTCGGAGGTGAACTGAATTGCGACCATCTCCTTCTTTAGCTCTTTCTCTTCCTGAATTATGACCTAATCATTTCTCTCTCTTCTCTGTAGACGTCGGAAGAGTCGGACTCTCGAGAACCGGCCACTGCTTCTGAAGTCAATCCGGCCCTGAATACTTTGATTAGTGATATGTGTGCCGAGATTATTTCTGCCGGGGCTCTCTCGGCGACGGCTGAGGGATCTCACATTGCTGAGGTCTCGACCCAGGGCGACGGGGGCTCCCCTGAACCCGTCCTCGGGACTGCTGAATTTTAACAGGGTGACACTGATCCAGTAGTATCTCCTTCCGGAGCGACTAGGGCAGAAGAGCCAGCTGAATTCGGCTTGGAGGTTGCTTGTGAGGGGACTATGGCAGCTGTGAGCGAGCCTCAGCCTCCACAACCTGTCCCTGGTATGATAAGCCAAATTTTGACTAGTGAGGAGGCCCATTTGCTCTATCATCACATCCTTCGGGTTATGCTGATTGGTGGTTGCTCTGGACATACAGGTCCTGCCTCTTCACTGCCAATGACGAATCTTGTCAGGGAAGGCTCTACCAACGGGGATCTGGTGGGAGGGAGTGTGCCCCTCCTTTTCCGACTTATATTGAGGGGCCTCCCGCTGGATCGAGTTCGAGAGATTGGATGGCGGTACAGCCGGGACAGGGAGTAATAGTTCATGCATCCTCCTCTGCTCATGTGGCTTCGGGGGTCGACCTATCCGCCTTGCCAAGTATACAGGTTCTTTGGGCCGCGGAGGAGGAGTTAGCTGCCATTCACGCATCTTTTCGCTCGAAATTTGTTTCCCTGGTGGCAGGGGTGGTAGGTTCTGGCGTATCTCCTTCGACTCTGCCAGCTACACTTCCTCTGACGCCGTCCTCTACGGAAGTTCTGGATGAGGCGTCACAGGATGTAATTGACAGTTTCTACCGCCACTTGAAGAGAGGGGTCGAAGCTGCTATGGAGCGGGAGACCTCCTTTGCCTTGGCTTGACAATACGCGCGAGGCCAGATTGACATTCTTAAAACCCTCCCTGGTGGGGCAGGGATAGCTGCACTTCTGGAGCCCAAATTGTTAGAGGCTGATCAGCTCGTGGCCTAGTTTCAAGTGTTGCGGCAAGCCGATCTGTCTGCAGCAATAGATAAGGAGCGGGGCTTCCTTACCACTGTCCTGGAGAAGGTGAGGGCTACACGAGATAAGTCCAAGCCGGTTATAATGAAGGACCTCGGTGACCTATCTCTTCAATATGATCAGCTGAGCCGTAGGAGCGAGGATTGCCTATCTCGAGAAGCGGTTGCCTCTCGCGGAGTAATGGATACAAGGGAGCAGATCTTTGAACTCCAGAGGAAGCTGGCCTTCTTGGAGTCAGAGCTTGAAGCTTCCCGTGCGGATAAAGAGCTGATCGTTCTGGAGGCCAAAAGGGTCTCCCGAGCTTCTGCTAGCTTGGAGCGTGCTTTGAAGAAGCTCGAGGATGGCTGGCGGGCTCATGCGCACCTAGAAGACGCGGAGCGGCTAGCTCAGGAGGCCGAGCGTCGGGACAAGCAGGGGTTCGAGCGGTCGACTGTCTTGCTGAGGGACCGTCTCATGGAATTGTGTATCACCGAACCATAGTCGGCTTTTTTTTTCGTTTTCGTTCTTTTCCTTTCTTGAGGGGGACGTGGTCCCCAGAATATGTAGTACTTTTGCCTTTCAAATAAAAGAGTATGTTTTATTCTACCCTTCATTTGTATTGCTTATTGTGTTTGTGGTGTTGTGGTATTTGCTCCACTGAGGGACTGTTTGTGGACTTGTTACCCTGGGTATACCTTGGTTTTAGATACAGATAACAAGTTGATGGGGATACTTGGAACAATTCCACAGTAAGGTGGCTATGGACGTTCCTGGTATCGGGAGAAAGAATGCCATGGAGCAGCTGGGCACCCAGGGCATGATGAGAAATGAAGGGCATGTACTAGGAAACTTAGTACAACATTTGTGGTCAACAGAGGACATTTGTGGTCAACAGTGGACATTTGTGGGCCTATTATCCTTGGCGTACCCTGGTTTTTTTGCTACAGATAATAAGTTGAGAGAGAACCAACATACTTACTCAGATATAATGAGGACGTGGTAAATACGAGGGTTTCTTTGATGGAGCCTTCCCACTCAGAGGTAATGAGGATATGGCAGGAGTGGGCACCATGAAGGGTACATAGAACAACTCAGAGGTAATGAGGATGTGGAAGTTCTACGTGAGGGGCGGTTTGTTTTTGATGGAAGGGAAACAACTCAGAGGTAACATCAACGTGGTTGTTTCGGACAATCTGTGGATCTGTTACCCTTTTTGTGCACTGAAAGTGCGGGTATTAGATCATAAGGAGGGAGCTCAGTTAGGAAGAAAGTTCAAAGGTATAATCATACATGACTTACTACCTAAAAGATGCGATATAGATTCGTCTGTAGTGACCAAAGTGTAAGTTCAGCAGTACCTGCGGGTACATAACTCAACAATCTAGGAGATTTGGAGTCGGAATGTGAGTTCAGCAGTACGAGAGGGTACATAACTCAACATTCTGGGAAATTTGGAGTCAAAATGTAAGTTCAGCGGTACCAGAGGGTACATAACTCAACACTCTAGGAAATTTGGGGGATGTCATTTCAGACATAATACTTCTTTAAGAACTTGCCGTTGATGGGCAACATGAGCAAGTCTCCATTTTGTTTTGCGAGGCGGTAAGCCCCATTAGAGAATACAGCTTCAATGATGAACGGGCCTTCCCACTTTGGCTGGAATTTGTCGACGGTTTTGTGAGTCATAACCATCGGCCTCCTAACTGCCAGAACAAGATCGCCCACTTGGAATGTTCTAATTTTAACCTTTTTGTTGAAGGCTCCGGAGATACGTGCTTGGTACAGCTCGATTCGCTATTGAGCTAACAGGCGCTTCTCGTCTAGGGCCTCCAGCTCTTGTAGTCGGCGATGGTGATTATCATCTGTCGTCAATCGGTAGATGAGGGCGACGCAGAGTGAGGGGATTTGAGTCTCCAGTGGGAGAACTGCCTCACTCCCATATACCAGAGAGAATGGTGTGTTCCCTGTGGCAGACCGTACTGTAGTACGGTACGCCCATAAGCATTCACCGAACTTTTTATTCCAGTCGCATTTGTTTGATGACATAAACTTCTTGAGAAGCTTGATGATTGTTTTGTTGAACGCTTCAGCCAGACCGTTAGCCGCCGGGTTGTACGGTGTTGAAGAAATATTCTGGATTCGATATTTGTCGCAAAACCGATAGAAGGCGTGGCTTGCGAACTGCGGACCATTGTCGTGGATGATCCTTCGGGGCAGTCCAAAGCGGTAGATAACGTGATGCTTGAGAAAGCTGATCACATTTAAAGTCTTTACTTCTGCTAGCGAAATAGCCTTCGCCCATTTGGAGAAGTAGTCTGTGATTGCGAGTATGAAGCGGTGTCCTCGGGACGAAGGCGGAGTGATCGGACCAATGATGTCCATTCCCCATGCTTCGAATGGCTAGGATGCCACCATCGGATGTAGAAACTCGGATGGCTGGTGGATGAAATCTGCATGGACTTGACAGGCCTTGCACTTTCGTACATAGTCTATTGCATCTGCAACCATCGTGGGCCAGTAATAGCCCATTCGGCGAAGGCAATTTTATAATTTCAGGCCAGGCTGATGGGCCCCACAGATGCCATCATAAGCTTCACGCACGGCTTCTTTGGCTTCTGTATTTGACAGACATCGAAACAGTAATCCATCGTATGATCGTCGATACAGCATTTTCGTCTCTGTATCATAGAAGAATCTGAGGGAACGCCTTTTGATGGAAGTGGCTTCCTTCGGATTCTCTGGCAGGATGTCGTTGACTACGAAGTCAATGAATGGTTGTCTCCAATCTGGTGCTTCGTCGACTGTCAGCGCGGAGTAACTCTCAACACATTGAACATTATTCCTGGGACAGACCAACTCACGGCCTATGATGTCAACCAGATGATGAGCATGATTCGGTACTGCTAGGGAAGCGGCCAGGCCTGCTAGGGTATCGGCTTCAATATTCTGGAGCCTGGGAACGTGTTCTATGAAGAACCCTTCCAAGGACGAGATGATGTCAATCGCTATTTGGTGATAGAGGATCATGTCTTTATGGCGAACTTCATATGAACCCCGGATCTGATTGACGATTAATTGCAAATTGCCGTATGCTTCCAAATACTCTACCCCCAGCTCCTTTGCAAGTCGGAGGCCAATGACCAAAGCGTTGTACTCGGCCACATTGTTTGAACAGGGCTTCGTAAGAAAATAAGCCCGATTGATCACCAGCCCGGAGGGAGAAATCAGCACGACTCCGACTCCCGCGACGATGTTGCCCTTGGGCCCAGTTCTGGAAGCGCCGTCGAAGAACATTCGCCATATGGCATCATGAGAGGCCACATTTGAATTGGCGACCTCATCTGGAATCTCTTCGTCTATTCTGGTTGACTCTGAACCTGGATGAGCTGCTAAAAAGTCTGCCAGAGCTTGATCTTTGACAGCCTTCTGTGGGACGAAGATCATGTGGTAGGGGGACAGTAATATCGCCCAGGTAGCGAGACGAGAGCTGAGTGCAGCTGGATTAGTCATGAGGACCCTGAGGGGGTTGACTCTTGATATGACATAAATGGTTTATCCCGTGGCGTAGTGTCGCATCTTCTGAATGGCGAAAACCAGAGCAAGGCACTCTTTCTCCACGGCAGTGTATCGATGCTCCGGCCCCATCATCATTCGGCTGAGCTAATATATAGCTTGCTTATGGCCTGTATTATTATTTTGTGTTAGCAGAGCACCGAGAGAATGTTCTATCGCTCGTACATAGAGCATGAATGGTCTTCCAGCAACCGGAGCTACCAGGACTGGAGGGTTCGTCAGATATTCTTTGATGCTGTCGAAGGTGCGCTGGCATTCTTCATCCTATACGAACGAAATGCCCTTCTTCATGAGGTGGGTGAATGGTTGATATCGTCTGGAGAGGTTAGAGATAAACCTCCTAATGTAGGCCAGCCTCCCTTGAAGGCCTCAGAGTTCACGAAGATTTCTCGGGGGACCCATCTCCATGATTGCCTTCGTCTTCTCAGGGTCTATATGGATACCCTGGGAAGTAATGATGAAACCCAAGAACTTCCCGCTGGATACGCCCAAGAAGGATTTTGTGGGATTCATTTTTAAATTGTGCGCTCGTATCAAATCGAACACTGTCCTCAGATCATGCAAATGATCTTCCTTAGAGCGGCTTTTGACGGCGATGTCGTCGATGTAACATTCCACTGTCATGTGCAGGTGGTCTCTAAAGATGATGCTCATAGCTCTTTGATAGGTGGCACCAGCATTCTTTAAACCGAAAGGCATGAATGTGTAGCAGTATGTGCCAATCGGTGTTCAGAATGATATATACTTTTTGTCATCAGGAAACATCTTGATTTGGTTGTACCCCGAGAAATCATCCATGAATGACATACGCTCAAAGCCGCAGGTGTTGTCAATCATGATGTCTGTGATAGGGAGGGGAAACTCATCCTTAGGACACGCCTCATTCAGATTGTGAAAGTCGATGCAGATTCGAATCTTTCTATTCTTCTTGAGGACTGGTACTATGTTGGCGACCCAGTTTGGATGCTGTTCCTCATGGATGAAGCTGCTGGCTATCAGTTTGTTGACCTCAACTTTAATGGCATTCATGATGTCGGGACGGAACCGTCGCTGTTGTTGTTTGACTGGTTTTGCGTCCGGACGAATGTTGAGTTTATGAAGTGCAACCTCGGGGTTCAGTCCTGGCATATCTTCGTAGCTCCAGGCGAACACGTCGATGTATTCTTTGACGAATTACAGCAGCGATTCTCGCTCTTCGTCTGTCAGATTCTAGCTGACGAAGATGGGCTTTGGAGAGGACTCATCACCGAGATCGACTTGTATAACCTCATCCTCGGTGGGAGGCTCTCTTTGTTCGAACCGCTTCTTCCATTGCGCATCTAGTTGTCGTGCCCACGGCTCTAACTCAAGAAGTTCAGAAAGGTCTTCATCTTCTTCGTAGGCGTCGGCAAATGCCATATTGACGGACCAGACTTGCCTGAGCATGTCCCCGATACTGACATTCGAATCGGAAGTGGGTGATCCGGTTGAGTGTGAATGCCAGTCGTATTCCTCGTCTGAGATTTCCGGGGTCGTTGCTGGTGTAACATAACCTAGCCCACATCTGGTTTTGTTGTAGTAGTCTTGTGGTTTCCCAGCTGGGATCGGCAATTGAAAAGGTAACCGCCGTCCAGTGCCGTAGTTTAAGCCTGGTGTAGTTTCCAGATCATACCCTTGTTTTTGCATGAGGTACTTGGATTGGGAACTCTACTGATAAAAGGGCAGTCTTTCGGTGTCGGGTTCGAGATTAATTTCTTCTACCCTAAAGGGTTGTGGATCATTCTTCCGGCCGAAGATGATTGGATGATACTCTCCCTCAATTATGCGGTAAGCATCTTCCACTGGAGTAAGTTGGTTTGCGGTGTAGACATTTGTTACCTGTGTGTACAGGTGGGTGCCTATACCGTGTTCCATAGCATACATTGTACAAAGCTTATTAAGCTCGAGATAATTCAAAGATAGCCCTTTATTGATGAAGTAAGGTATCTTTTCCAGTGGGATTATATCATCTGCGGATGGCACATCAGTGTGAGCAGCCACATACTTGGCCAACTCTGACTCTTCTTCGGCTACCCCCTGTGTAAATGAAGATTGAGAGGATGCCTTGGGCAGCTTAATCATCAGGGGCTCCATGGGTGGAGCAGAACATGGAGTCATTGGCGTACTAGCCACCCCCAGTTTGGTGCTCGGTGCTGGGCGAGGAGTTGTTGGTTGGCTAGCAGTTCCCGGCTTAGCGCTTGGCTGCCGATTCATTCTGGGAAGACGAATCGTCATCGGCTTGACAGAGGGATCGAGCTCCTCTAGTTGTTGCTGGCTAACTCTAGGCAGTCTGATTGTCAGTGGCTCTGTCGTGGGTCTTGGCGCTTGGCCAGTCCTTGGTAGTCGGATTATCATCTGCTCCTCCTGTGCAGAGAGGCTGATTGCGTCCTTACGCATAGTGGCCGTAAGGGGTGCAGTTCTGCCAGATTTGCGGGCTTGGAGGTGGATTGTCAAAGGTTCTTCCAATCTAATTGCCGCCTCAGTTTGAGCTTGAGTATCTCCTTTGGCAAAGTACTTTTTCGACTTCTCGTACAAGCATGAATCTGAGTAGTAGGATTTGACCCCTTTAAAGGGATCGATGTCGGCAAATTTTGTCCTCACGAAGCCACGCTTGTCGACGTACTTGAAGCACTGGTGCAGTGTGGAAGGCACGATCATGTAATCGTGTATCCAAGGATGCCCCAGGAGAATATTATAGGAAGTATCCGCATCTATGACATAGCAGGTCACTTCTGACTGAAGGTCGCCGATTTGGCACTTCAAGCGAATCTTCCCGATCGGATAACTTCTGCCTGAATTGAAACTGCTGATGGCGGTGCTTGTCGGCGTCAGGCGATGCATTGGGATGCGCAGATGGTGTAGTAGGCTCTTCGGGATGATGCTTATGGAAGAACCGGGATCAATATACATCCGATCCACCTTGATATCGCCAATATACCCATTATAATACAGAGGGCGATCGTGCAGGTTAGTCTTGATACGCATATCCTGCAGAGTGAAGACGATGTTGGGCATTGTACCTGTGCAAGCGCTGTCCTGGAGATCTGTAGGCGAGCTTTCTCCAGTGAGATTGGATAGAGCCAGATATACGTCGGCATTCTGGAGTGCCTCGCTTAGTGAGACACGAACATCCTTGGAGAGTCTCAGGAGTTCGTATAGCGATAATTTGGCCGGTATGTTGGCCAATTGCGCCAAGATATCAAAGTTGTAGGGCCTCTCCAGCCCATGAGGCGTCTCCCTTCGGAGCGGTTTGTCAAAGCGAGTCTCCTTCGGCCTAGGCTTGTCGGTCGTCGAAGGCTGCGAGGGTCCTGGAGCATCAACAGCTGTCGGCTGATGATCTTCAGCTGAATTACCCGGTGTAGGTTGGGATTGTGCACCCGACCGGGTGACGACAGCCGTAGCTTCCTCGACCTCTGCTGAGATTGTGCGACATGATTTGACTTTCCCACTCTTCTTTTTGCTGGTGGAGGACGGTGTGGACTGAGTCACTTCAGGTACCAAGTCCGGATGGACCCACATGACCTCTCCTCGTGATGTGGTAAGGGGCACTAGGCCAGCATCCTGGTTTCGAGGAGGTGGAAGGTTAGCAACCTCCATCCTTGCTCTGGGGATGGACACTACTCCATCTTGAGTCTTTGTCGGAGGGAAGCTACCGAATTGTACTGACACCATATTGGCTGCTACGGTCACCTCTTCGAAATCAATGGCCAAGGCCTTAGAATCGATGAGATGCTGGATGTATCGCTTCAGTTGGTAGCAGTCTTGTATAGCATGGTGAACAAAACGATGGTAATGGCAGTGCTTGGGGCTCTCTATTTCTGCAGGACTAGGTTCACGCCTTAGAGGAGGGAGCTGAATTCGACCTCCTTGTACGAGCATGTCTAAGATGGGCTTGACATGGCCATCCTCGAAGGAATAGGTCATCTGAGGCCACTGCTTCTCTGCTGGTTTCGGTTCAGGCTTTGAAGCTGTGTCGGCCACCATAGCTTGTTTGCCCTTGTTGTCTCGATTGTTGGAGGGGTTACTACCATTGTTGCTGTTGGCGTTAGGAGATTTGCCCTTGCCCTCTCCTTCCGATACGTGCAATCCCAGTTGGCGAGCTTTCTTCAATTTGTCTTCTGCGCTAGTAGCGCTGATAATGAAAGTCTTCCAATCCTTAAATTGACTTTCTCCCATCTAGAGGCTGATTGTGGGAAGCAGTCTCTTTTGAAAAATTTCAATTAAGGAGGAATCAGGGTTATCGGAAGGCAACTTCATTGCGGTTTGACGAAACCGCTCGATATAGTTCCTTGTTAGCTCCTTTTCTCCCTGAACAACGTCCATGAGGGTGGACATTGTCACGTCTTGTCCTACTTCGTAGAACCTCTCCAGGAACATACGTTTGAAGCCAGCGAAGGAATGGATGCAGTTGTCCGGCAAGTTGCGGTACCAGTCGAAAGTAACCCCTTCCAATGCTCCGATGAACAACCGCGTAAGGATGACGTCGTTATGAGGCAGATGGCCAGTTGTGACTTCGAAGTAGGTGATGTACCTGCTTGCAGATGTCTTCCCATCATACGGATTGATGTTGAATGGTTTATATCTTGGTGGAAAGGGAACATCTCTCCACGCAGTAGGATATGGTTGTCGTATCCTGAGGTCTTGGCAGTTTTCTCGGGCATGAAACATGGCCCGGAGCTCCTGGACCTCTCTTCTTGCCTCCCTGGCCTCGTTTGCAGCGGTGGGGGCCGATATTTCAGGAGGATTATCACCCGGGTTTGGTACAGCTGAGTTCGAGTCCGCATTGACCGCGGGACCCGAGCTTGTTTGGCCAGACGTTCTTCCTTGCAGAGTCGGAAGGGCCGCTTTGATATCGTCCACAGACTTGACCAAGGCATGCAGTTGTTTGCCATTAAAATTGTGTTATTACAAATTTCAATACAAACAGAACAGTGTTACAATGTAGGACTTCGATGTAGTCCTAGGAGTACACTTTTGTTTATCTGGGTCCCTGTGTCGATGGAGCGAGTGGTAATGCGTTGACTCCGTTGACGATCTGACGACGGTTCTCGGTTCTCTGAAGGGCTGAGTTACTCTGGGTGCCGGAGCTTGCAGAGTGGAAGAAGACGTTGAGTGTCTGTATCTGCCTCTCTGTATATGCTCGTAGGTCTGCCTCTGTATATGTATGTCGGTGCTTGTGTGATGTGTATGGAAAAAGGAAATGATCCCTCTATTTATAGTCTGCAGGCTGGCTGCTCATACGTGCATATGTAGGATACGCCTGTTTGTGGGGATGCCACGTGGTGATTACTGATGGAGGCGCATAGATGATGCGCTCTATTTGAGGAGTTGAACCCTTCCTGTTGCCTTTGTAGGCTGCGGCTGAGCTGACACGTAGCAAATGGAGAGGATCTTTCAGTTGCTGAGATCTTGGGTGATTAGCACCCCTTCATAGGCTGAATCAAGTCAAAGGACACGTGTCGTAGGTCCATGGCTCGAAGATCTCGGATTTGGTGGGGAGTGATCTGATAGGATGCACCTGGGACTGGGCACATGAGGAGACTTTGGCTCGTAACCTTTAGGAGTCACGAACCAGTCGTGGCGCATGGCTTTTGAGGCGCATGCGGGGATTCAATAGTGACTTTGACTTCTGTCTTTAGGGATCAGAGAAAGAGTCTGAGGCGCATAGATTTTGAGGTGAATGCAGAGATTTGGGCGCATGGCTGTAGAGGCACATGCGAGATGGTTGGGCGGCCACGTAGCTTGTAACCGCCGGAGGAAAGTAATGATGATGCTGACGTCGGCGATGTTTCGTCTTCTAAAAAAGTTGTCAACTGTTCAGTCCTCGGGGGACGTACTGCCAACTCTGTCAGACTTTAGCATTTAATGTTCTTTGACGGGTGATGGGCTGTTGAGTAGGCGCAACGATCGGCGTTCCACTAGGCGCAAGGGGACGCATAGGGGCGCATCCTCATAAGGCGCTTGGTGTTGAGGGGCGCATCTGTATGATGCGCGGTCTGACCAGCGCATCCGTTTGCATGATACATCTTTATTGGCCCGACTGTTACGTTCTTCAAGTGCTTTGAATAGCCATTTTTGATTTGGTTGAATTCGAAGCGTCAGGTTCATCACCATATAATGCAAATTTATTGTACAAGATTCGGAGAGCTAGCCACTTGGCGCATGGGTTTGATTTTGCCCGACCTATAAATAGTGGCATGGAGAGGGTTTGCTTCTCGTTCTCTCACGTCCTCCCGAAATAAACTTATTTGCCCGAGCGCATTCTGTTGACGAGATGCTTTCGAGGGTGAAGATGCGACGCATTGTCTTCATTGATGCACTTGAAGGTGACTGTTACATCCAAAAGTCAGAGTCGAAGGCTTCTGAGGCAGGCAGAAGGTGCCTGTTGCATCCAAAGATCGGGATGCTCGAGCCTCGTCTCCGTTATGCTGGAAGAGCCGCAGATCGAAATTACGGTGCTCCGATCATCTTCCTTGGGCTTTGGGAGAGCTCCTCCTCCCGCTAGAGTGGGTGTTGCCCATTCTGGTTGGGTTGAAAGCTGCTCCTTTAGCCGCGGATCAATTTCGGTGCTCTCCTCTTCCTTGGTTTGAAGAGCTCTTCCTCCAGCTAGAGGGTTGATTGCCTGCCCTCGTTCTGCTCAATAAATGCTTCATTAGTCGAAGCATTTGATGGCGCATATGCTGACACTTCATGATGCACCTGACTGGGATGCAACTGAGCCGCTGAAGGGATGCACATAACTGAGGATGCACATAACTGAGCTGCTGAAGGGATGCGCCTGGCTGAGAGCGCATGGCGAGATGCGCCTGTTTGAGAGCGTATGGCGAGATACGCCTGTTTGAGAGCGCATGGCAAGATGCGTCTGTTGTAGACTTAGGGTCTTTGTAGAAATTCTTCTTTGTACAGCTCTTTTTTAGACATGTAATAGACTTTTATATGAAATAAAAATCCTTTTTTAATGTCTATACTTTTGCTTTGTTGTGCCAAGTACTTCATGTGAGTTCCCTGGCGCATGTAATGTTTTGGCGCATAGGATTTCTGGTCCTGAAATTCTATGCTTCTACAAGACCCCCTTCAAAGTTTTCAAACTTTTCGTCAAGTTTTGGAATACTTTGAATAAGAAGCATGGTGGTCGGCGCATGACTGTTCGGGCGCATGGATACTCCGCGCATCAATGATGGGGCGCATGCTCCTCTCAGATAATGAGATGATAACGCTTCGATAACCAAGAAGATTAATGATGATCTTTTTGGATTTATTTACAGTTATCTCCTCACAGAACTCGAGGCGGCAGCTGAGGTCACACTTTATCGGTTCACGTGTACGACTGAGCCTATAAATAGGCGTGAGATGGAGAGAGAGAGTTCTTCCTCTCTTTGCTTTCTTTTTTAGAGTTTTTTAAAAAACTCTAACTTTCTTCCTTCAAGAAATGGCTTCCAAGACTCCTCGCGGCGGTACTGGCAAGGGAAAGGAGCCTGCGGAGTTCGTCGAGGAGGACGCTCCTGTCACTATTGTGACTTTGGCTGACGTTCGGCCTGCGATGACGGGTGGGTGTCATCTTTCAACCTTTTTAGACGAGTTTGGAGCACCTGGCGGTGTGCTCTAACTCTTTGTCGCCGACGCGCATGGACTTCTGTCCTGATAATGCGCCGAGGCTATTCCGCCGATGCGTATGGGTTTAGGTCCTGATTATGTGCCGAGGTTTTACTGCTAACGCATATGGGTTTACACCCTGATGATGCGCCGAAGCTTCACTGCTAACGTGTATGGGTTTACATCCTGATGATGCGCCGAAGCTTCACTGCTGATGCGCATGGGTTTAGACCCTGGTGATGCGCCAGGTTGCTTTAACACACTTTGTCTTCTTAAAGCTTCTTGCCTGACTCTTGTTTTTGCTGTATCAGGGTCGATGACTATCCCTTTGCTGAATGAAGTCCTTCTGGATGCTTCTCTTTGTCAAATGGGAGTTGATTTCGACGAGGAGGTTATTAACCCCGCGAAGGCTGCTATCCTACTGAATCAGCCTTCCGAGAGAATGCTGCAAATCCAGAATCAGTCGCCTATTTTCCTCTAGTGTATGATGGAGAGCGACAAACTGGAATCTGTTGAGTCCGAGGATGTGACCTTCTTGAAACCTGCCTTTCTGTTCGGTGACCGACTGACCTCCACCGAGGCAAAGATATTGAAGATCAAAGAAGACTGGTTCTTCTCTGCGAAGGGCATGGTTCTGTACATGCGACAACTTGAACGCCAATTGCCGCTGACGGCCTTCTACCGTTTAGCTTCCAAGAGAAGGATGTCATGGGAACTTACTCCTTCTCAAGGAGAGGCAGAGGGGGGTATTCTTTCGATTGATCTTACCTCGAATCACAGGGATACCTTGGTTGCCTCGTGAGCCGGTCCCTCGTTCAGTTGCCGAACTTTGCGTCCTGGGAGCCTTTATAGTGAGGTCCCTAATGACACCTTTGCCTTTAGTGCTTCGACCTTTGCAAATTGGATGCTAACATCGAAGGTTATTTATCCGAAAGGTAGCTTTAGGGTTGAAGGTTGGTGCCACCACGTGCTGAAGTGGGACGAGTTGACCCTTTAGGTGTTATCGAAGTTCAAGGCTGAGCTTAAAGAGATTGGGCTGACGGCCGCTATCCGTGCCACACAGGTCGGTGTGGATCTCAACAAGCATATGTTTCTTGCGCTCTTGGAAACGTTCAATACCCAGACTGGCACTTTCTTTACTCCAGTGGAGGAGTTGGGACTGGCTCTTCATGAGATGTACGAGGTGTCCAAGCTTCCCTGGGGCTTAGAACCGTACGAGGAATATTTCCCCTCCAACGAAGAGATCATCCTTCTGGAAAAGAAGGATCCGGAGATGATGGCTGTTTTCAAAGAGGTGGTGAGCCATCATTATCTGATGCAATGGAAGGACAAAGGCAAGTCTCAGCCTCATGTAACAGCTTGGAGGGATTACGTCTTCAAGCAGGATTTGGCGGACTCTTCAAAGATCCGGTTTACGACTCCGCAGGGGCTGAAACCTGCGGAAGTAACTTCCAAAATGAGCCGACTAGACGAGAGGCCCCCCCGTTCAAATGAGAGTGGCAAAAATGCGTACAACTGTTTCTGGCACTGTGTGCACCGGATGTCGTCCAAGGCAGTATTGACTGCATACCTGATGATATGGCTCCGGGATTATGTCTTCTCAGGCGGGTCAGGCTCTGTGGAGAGGGTGTCCCGGAACCTAATCCTGCCAGCTATGAAATTGGTTTTTGGCCGTCGCCTGGCTCTACTCCCCGCAATGGTGTGTAACCTGCTGCAAGGTTTACGAAAATTTACGGGAAATATGGTTCATGAACGAGGTAGGAATGACAACTTCCCCCGTGCTGAACTGCCGTTTCATTATCTGATGGGATGGTTGATTCTGCATCACCCGAACGTGATGAGTCCAGGCCCTGAAGGGGATCACGTTGAAGGTGACGCCTTTATCCGCCGCCTCTACAAGAGGAAGTGGTTGCATACCGGCGTCCCCGTCTGCAGGAGAGTCTTGTCTTATCTTCAGGGGTGGAAGATCGTCAAGGTCAGTCTTATCTTCAAAGATTTCGAGGCTGACCAAGATTTGGAAGACTCTGGTGAGGATGCGATCACTCTGCCGAAATGGGGATTTTGTTGGTTGTAGAGTATTCGGCCTTCCCACTTGGTCTACCGCAACCAAAATAAGTATTATCGGGAGCCATATATGCCAAGCCGATTTGCTCGCCAGTTTGGTTACACCCAGCTAATGTTACGGAATCCCAGTAACAGTCTGGGATTTGCTGAGAGTTTACTGGATGGAGCCCGGGGTTGGCAATATTACAATGCCGGGTGCACTGGTGTTCATTTCAATACGCCAGTTCGCAATCTTCGGCCACAGATCCTGTATTCAGCCGTTAAGCTATATTGTACCATGAATACTGTGTCTTCTGATTATGATAGGGAGACCAGTTTTATCATTGGAACTCAGCTAGAGGCTATGAAGAACAAGTTGGTGGCGGCTCGGTCATATCGTCCACCAGAGTTGGCAGGATATCGGGCTACTGCTGTAGCATCAACGGGAGGTATTCGGGAAGATTCCCCTGCTGGGAAGAGACAGGCTGACGCAGAATCCGATTCGTTTGTACCGAAAAGGCTGAGAAAAATGACGACTCTAAAGGCTACAGGAGTGCCGCTTGTAATGCCAATGGAATCGGTTCCTGTTGAGGTAAAGACATTTTCCATGATCTGACTCCTTCTGTCATTTTTTGTGACATATACTTTCCTTTTGTAGGAACCGTTGAAGAAGAAGACCCGGGTTTCGAAACCGTGCATCAGCAAACCAAAGGAGGTGGCAAGCTCTTCGGATGAGTGCATTCCTCCGATTGTAATATTTCCCGTGGAGGATAAATCTGACGATGTAGTTCCGACGGAGATTTCAGTATCTCCAGATTATGTTGGGAGGGAAGCTGAGGTTAAAGCAGTTCCCGAGATGGTGCAAGCCGCCGTGGGGGCCTTGGACATTGAGGGTCCAGCAGAGACGGGGCTTCCAGATGAGGAGGTGGAGTGGAGTTCGTCGTCTTCAGATGACGTTCCTCCAGAGATGCGTGAGCCTGTTGCGGGGGCAACAGATGTGATTGAAACAGAGGAGAGGGTTGATTCCCCTTCTTGTCATGATGAGGGGAGGTTGACTGCAGTGTTCTACTGAGGTAGTAGATAGCTTGCTCATAGCCTGTATCGCTGTTCTGAGCCAGCAAAGCACCGAGGGAATGATCCATGGCCCGGACGTAGAGAAGAAATGGTTTGTCGGCGACGGGTGCCACCAGGACTGGCGGGCTCGTCAAGTAAGCCTTGATATCGTCGAAAGCTTTTTGGCATTCCTCTGTCCAGACGTAAGAGACTTCCTTCTTCATGAGCTGGGTGAAGGGTTGACATTTTTCGGAAAGATTTGCTATAAATCTCCGGATGTATGCCAGACGCCCCTACAGGCCTCAAAGTTCTCGGAGGTTCTTCGGAGGGTCCATGTCAAGGATGGCTTTGGTCTTCTCGGGATCGACATGAATGCCTTTCGTTGTGATAATGAAGCCCAAAAACTTTTCGCTAGAAACCCCTAGGAAGGATTTAGCGGGGTTCATCTTGAGTTGATACGCTCGCATGAGATCGAAGACTGTCTTAAGGTCTTATAGGTGATCTCCTTTGAGACGGCTCTTGACTGCGATGTCATCAACATAGCATTCGACTGTCTTGCGAAGATGCTGACGGAAGATGGTGCTCATAGCTCGTTGGTATGTCGAACCAGCGTTCTTCAAGCCGAAGGGCATCACTGTGTAGCAGAAAACCCCCTTCGGAGTCCTGAATGACGTGTGTTTTGCGTCATCAAAAAATATCTTGATCTGGTTGTAGCCCGAATACCCATCCATGAAAGACATGCGTTCGAAGCCATATGTGTTGTCGATCATCACGTCGGTGATTGGAAGCGGGAATTCGTCCTTCGGGCAAGCAGTGTTAAGATCCCTGAAGTCGATACAGACTCATATCTTCCCATTCTTCTTGGTGACAGGAACGACGTTGGCTACCCAATCCGGGTATTGTTCTTCGCGGATAAATCTGCTGGTCAGGAGTTTGTCTACTTCCTGATCGATAGCGTTCATGATGTCAGGACGAAAACGTCGCTGTTGTTGCTTTATAGGCTTGGCATCAGGTAAGATGTTAAGCCTATGCATCACGATCTGGGGATCAAGTCCCGGCATATCTTCGTAGCTCCAGGCGAAGACATCGATATATTCTTTAGCCAGCTGGATTAAAGATTCTCGGTCTTCTCCTTTTAGGATTTTGCTGATGAAGATGGGTTTGGAAGAAGATCCATCCCCAAGGTCGATTTGCTCGACTTTATCTTCGGTAGGGGGTTTGCGTAATTCAAAACGAGACTCCCACTATTCTCCTAGGCATTGAGCCCAGGGTTCTTCCTCGAAGAATTCTGGCATTTGGTTTTTGCCTTCATCTTCTTGAGATTGTGCAGATGTCATGTTGGCTGATAGCACTTTCTTGAAGACTGAGCCGATACTGGTATCGGAATCCCAAGTTGATGCTTCGGATGAATGAAAATATTCTACTTCTTCTGCCTCTGAGCTCTCTAGAGTTGACGGCGGCATGACATAGCCCACCCCCCGTCGAGTTCGATGATAGTAGTCCTGCGGCTTTTCTTTAGGTGTTGGAAGCCGGAGAGGAAGACGTCGACCCTTGCCGTAGTTCAGGCCTTTGTTGCTTTTTAGGTCGTAACCCATCTTTTGGATGAGGTACTTTGCCTTGTCCGTGTACCGATAGACTTGTATTCTGCCGGTATCTGGTTCTTGCTCGAGTGGCGGGAGGTCTTGATGACGCTCGACTTTGCCAAAGATGATGGATTCTTCGTCTTGATTTCGTGGTGGGACTACAAAACAGATCCCTTGGGACGGGACTACTGGATTTACATGATGGACGGTCATTATTTGTGTTTGCAACGACCGTAGAGCGTTATCTAATGTATACATGGCATTCCAATGTGTAAGACTAGAATAATTAAAAGATACTCTATTATTGATGAAACACGAGATTTTGTCCCGTGGGATTACATTGTCCAGAGAGGGTACATCTACATCAGCAGAGATATATTCCCCTAGCTCTTCGTCCGTGAGTACTTGGGTTGGATCGGAAGAGTCCACCACAACTTTGATTTTGGGGTACGAGAGGGCTATATAGGCCTTCTTCGGCAGCTTGGATGAGACAGATGATTGCGGCGGCTTGCCCTTAAGACGCACCTTCAGAGGTGCCTCAACTGCGCCTTCAGTGGTTGGTGCCTTCCCCTGTAGTTTTGCCACAAGGGGAGCCGATGTCTGAGACGGCTTTCCCTTGAGCCGTATCTTCAAGGGAGCTTTAGTAGGTGTTCTACCTGGAGCAGTTGGTGCTTTTTCAGGTAGCTTGATGCTCATGGGAGGCAACGTTTGAGGCGGCTTCCCTTTGAGTCAAATTTTTAAAGGAGCGTCGGGAATCATCTCGGGCTCCATGTCAGGCTCTGCTGGCGTTTCTGCTTCATCGTCAGCATCATTAGCTTCCTCCTCGTCGGGCGACTTGTACAAGGTGAAATCAGTGAAGTAGGTTTCGACCCCCTTGAAAGGGTCAATGTCCGTGAACTCTGTCCGGATGACGTCATTGGTGGACACGTACTTCATACATTGGTGGAGTGTAGATAGCACCACCATGTACTTATGCAGCCATAGACGACCCAGTAGGAGGATGTAGTTGACGTCAGCGTCCACGACATAGCAAGTCACCTCGGTTCTGAGGTTACCGATATGACACTTTAGCCGTATTTTGCCCAGCAGCTCGCTTTTGCTAGCATTGAAGCCACTGATTGTTGTGTTGGAAGGCTCCAGTCGGTACATTGGGATCCCCAGTGTTGAGAGCAGCATCTTCGAAATGATGCTGAGGGAAGACCCAGGATCGATCTGAATCCGTTTCACCTTGACGAAACAGATATACCCTGTATAATACAGCGGCCTGTTGTGTCGGTTGTGCCTGAGCAGCATGTCTTGTTGGGTAAAGGTTATGTTGGAGATAACTTCATCCGCACAATGATAGTGCACACATGTAGTCGGAGTATCCTCAGGCTGCTTGACCTGGCTGATGAAGGACTCAGCATCCTTCAGGGCTTCACAGAGAGCTTCACGAGTGTCCTTGGAAAGACGAAGGAGCTCAAACAGAGATAGACGGGCAGGAGTACTGGCAAGTTGTGCCAGTATGTCGAAGTTGTGGGCCTTGGCTAGCCCCGAAGCATTCTCCTTTCGCAGAGGCTTGTCGAAACGGGCCTCTACATGCTTCTGCTTATTGGCTGCTGGGGGCTTAGATGGGCCCTCTTTCTGGGCAGCAGGGACGGTGCAAGGAGGCACCACCTCGACGGCAGCTTCGTCGGGTTGGGCGTTCTGATGTGAACACATCTGTACAGGAAGTGTCTCTTCCACAGAGAAAGAGACCATGCGGCAAGACTTGATCTTCCTGCCCTTAGTTTTGGAGGCAGAGCGTACCTCTGGTTGAGTAACCTCGGAGACGAGATCAGGGTGAACCCACAAGACCTCTCCCTGGGATGTGGTGAGTGGGATGAGTCCACTCACGTTATCGCGAGTAGGTGGTAAGTTAACCACCTCCATTGTCGCCTTTGGGATGGGGACGACGCCATCTTGTGTTGTAGTTGACGGCAAGGTGCCAAATTGGAATGACACCAGGTTGGCTGAGACCGTTTTCTCTTCGTAGTCGACGGAGATGACATCTGCATTGATCATGCGCTGGATGTAGTTTTTGAGGACGTAGCAGTCCTTAGTTGGATGTCCGATAAACCGATGGTAGTGACAGTACCTCGGATTGTCCACTTTCCCAACCTCATCGGGACGCTTCGGGTCCGGTAACTTGATCTTGTCATCCTGCTTCAATGTCTCAAAGAGTTGCAGGGTGTCTTCATCGTTGAAGGAATAAACCTCCTTTGGCCTTGGTGCAAGTGGAGGCTTCTGAGTAGGTGTTGATGTACCTTTAGAGGCATTGACAGTCAACGCCTGTTTCTCCTTCGTCTCTCGTCCGGGTTTGTTGGCTGCAGGCCGTTCCCCCTTGTCTTCAAAGACGGGGAAACTAACTCCCAGAAGGCGAGCATTGGACGCCTTCTTTTCTGCTGCTTCGGCTTCGATGATCAAGAAACTCCAGTCGGGAGGAGGAGTAGAGTTGAGCCAGAGTTTGATTGCAGGCAGCATGTTCATGCTACAAAAGAAGAGGAGTGCGTGTTCTGGCATGCCCGAGTTATCGGAGAGACTGCAGTACCAGTCGTACGCCACTCCTTTCAGTGCCCCGACAAATATGCTGGTGAGTAGTGCATCCTCCTTCGGGAGATGTCCCATTTGAGACTGGAAGTATGTCAGATAACGACGTGGAGAGTCCTTTCCGTCGTATGGCGTCAGTATTTGTAGTTTATACTTAAGAGGATAAACCACTTTGTTCCATTCGAGAGGATAAGGTTGGGGAATCCCCATCTTTTGGCGCTCCTCTTGTCTATTCTTGGACTCAAAGTGCTCGCGCAAGTCCCTGATCATCTCGACCACGTCTTCCGTGGAGCTGGGAGTCGGGAAAGGTGGTACTACCTGGAGTTGAGTATTTGAGGGCTCCGACGTCCGTGGTGCTTCGCGGCGATCTGTATCCAAGGATACCCGTTGAAGGGGTACACTTGATTCTTCATTGGCCCCTGGGTCAGGACCAGTAGACGGTGCCCTGGCCAAAGCGGACTATATTTCAAACACTGCTTGAGTCAGTGTTTGCATGGAGGCAGAGAGGGTTTTGAGTCCTCCCTCCAAGGTTTCCATGCGCTGGACGAGGTCTGCTGGCGGCGCATCGGGCTCAGTATCACCCCTAGTCATGTATATTGTCATGACACGGCTGGAGTCGGACGGATTAGTTGAGGCTTCGCTTTCGGCTTCGCTCTCTTGTAGAAGAGAAGCTTCTCCCGGAGCCTCGTCTTGGCTACACCCAGCTATGTTTTGGAGGACACCCTCGTCTTCAGGAGCGTCCGCAAGGGCCTGATTACCCCCAGTTCTGTCTTGGAGGTCTTCATCTTCGAGACACAGATCCACAGGGGATAGACTACCTCCAGCTACGTCCGGGAGGCTGATTTTGTCTCCAGTATGAAGATCCACCCTAGCTGTGCTTTGGAGGACATCTTCATCTTCAGAAAGAGGATCAACGAGGGCTTGACTACCCCCAGCTTCCTCTAAGATCTTCTTTCTCCCCCGAGTGCCTTCAAATACCCCGGAGGACGGGACAGTTGTCTTGGTTTTTCCTCGGCTGGCTCTTGGACGAGGACGAGGAATTGCTAGTCGCCTTTCGGACTGACGAGGAGTTAGAGATTACGTTGCATGAAGCAACCTTTAGTTCTGGCTCCTCTTTTGTTGACACCTTCTTCCCGAGGTGACGTCGGAGGGGTGTTGATGATTGCAGCCGCTGGAACACCGACTGTCTTGGTGGAACTGCTGCCTTGCAACAGCAGTTAATGGTGACTATAACACAGGTATGCCCTGTGAGGGGCACATTGTGCTTGTCAGTCGACTCTCCTGATCGGCATTTATGAGTGATCATGTTACGCAGATCGTTGTAGGAGAGTGCCACCTTCGCACCCCCATCAGACGCATGGCAAGGCCAAGCGCCGAGGTGGTCAAGTGAATGCTGCGCCCTCTGATCCAACACCAAACAGGCGCTCGGATCAGTATTGGGGGAACAACATTTACAGTGACTTGAACGAACCTCAGACGCATAACCAGTAGAGGCGCGGGAGTTCAAGACCACAGGGTTTGCCTTGCTCGACTTGGTTGCGAATGCAACAGATGCGCCCAAGTGAGACAAGGACTTTGAAGGTCGACTCACATTCGGCGCAGAAGCACCCGAGTTGACCTTATACAGCTTATCATCAGCAGCGTACATGATTGTGAGCGCATGCTTCTGATTTACTGCCGGCATAACACGTTTGAGGCGCATGGCCCGTGCTGTCTTGGACTTCTTCGTACCAGCCCGTTGGGGCACATATTACTCAGAGTCCAAATTCTTCTCGCCACTACAGCGAGTGAGTCTGTCAAAGACAGAGACCTTCTGTGGCGCATCAGAGGTGATGCACGGGCCATTAGCTGCGCCCCTGCTCCGTCGACGCATCTTTCTCGCCTGAGAGGGAGATGGATGGGGAATGTGGTCAGCCGTACATTTTCCCGAGAGATGCGCTGCACCGGTGGGCGCTTCTTGGTTGCTGAGGTCATCAACAGGAAGGAAAGGCTGCATTGGCGCATCCCCTTCGGTGGTGGTGGTAGAGGCATCGACCTTGCGCACCCAGACCCGGCGAGTCTTCTTCGGCTTCGACAGCCGCTTCAAAGGACTTGTACTGCCTTCAGAGATGAACTCCTCATATGCCTGTTGATTGAGGCGTACGACCAGCATCTTGTGGTGGAGCCCACCTTCACGTCGTCGGATTACGACACAGCTTTTTTGGTGGAGGAAAAAAAGGTCCCCAGCAGAGTCGCCAGCTTGTTTGCCATTAAAATTATGTTATTACAAATTTTAATACAAACAGAACAGTGTTACAATGTAGGACTTCGATGTAGTCCTAGTACACTTTTGTTTATCTCGGTCCCTGTGTCGATGGAGCGAGTGGTAATGCATTGACTCCGTTGACGATCTGACGACGATTCTCGGTTCTCTGAAGGGCTGAGTTACTCTGGGTGCCGGAGCTTGCAGAGGGGAAGAAGACGTTGAGTGTCTGTATCTGCCTCTCTGTATATGCTCGTAGGTCTGCCTCTGTATATGTATGTCGGTGCTTGTGTGATGTGTGTGGAAGAAGGAAATGATCCCTCTATTTATAGTCTGCAGGCTGGCTGCTCATGCACGCATATGTAGGATGCGCCTGTTTGTGGGGATGCCACGTGGTGATTGCTGATGGAGGCGCATGGATGATGCGCTCTATTTGAGGAGTTGAACCCTTCCTATTGCCTTTGTGGGCTGCGGCTGAGCTGACACATAGCAAATGGAGAAGATCTTTCAGTTGCTGAGATCTTGGGTGATTAGCACCCCTTCATAGACTGAATCAAGTCAAAGGACACGTGTCGTAGGTCCATGGCTCGAAGATCTCAGATTTGGTGGAGAGTGATCTGATAGGATACGCCTGGGACTGGGCACATGAGGAGACTTTGGCTCATAACCTTTAGGAGTCACGAACCAGTGACTTTGACTTTGACTTTGACTTTGACTTTGACTTTGACTTTGACTTTGGCTCGTAACCTTTAGGAGTCACGAACAAGTCAAAGGACACGTGTCGTATGGCTTTTGAGGCGCATGCGGGGCTTCAATAGTGACTTTGACTTTTGTCTTTAGGGATCAGAGAAAAAGTCTGAGGCACATGTAGAGATTTGGGCGCATGGCTGTGGAGACACATGCAGATGGTTGGACAGCCACGTGGCTTGTAACCGCCGGAGGAAAGTAATGATGATGCTGACGTCGGCGACGTTTCGTCTTCTGAAAAAGCTGTCAACTGTTTAGTCCTCGGGGGACGTACTGTCAACTCTATGAGACTTCAGCATTTAATATTCTTTGACGGGTGATGGGCTGTTGAGTGGGCACATCGATCAGTGTTCCACTAGGTACAGGGGGACGCATGGGGGCGCATCCTCATAAGGCACTTGGTGTTGAGGGGCACATCTGTATGATGCGCGGTCTGACCGACGCATCCGTTTGCATGATACATCTTTATTGGTGTTGAGGGGCACATCTGTATGATGTGCGGTCTGACCGACTGTTACGTTCTTCGAGTGCTTTAAATAGCCGTTTTTGACTTGTCTAAATTCGGAGAGTCAGGTTCATCACCATTTAATGCAAATTCATTACACGGGACTCAGAGAGCCAGCCACTTGGCGCATGGGTTTGATTTGCCTGGCCTATAAATTGTTGCATGGAGAGGGTTTCCTTCTCGTTCTCTCACGTCCTCCCGAAATGAACTTGTTTGCCCGAGCGTATTCTGTTGACGAGATGCTCCCGAGGGTAAAGATGCGACGCATTGTCTTTATTGATGCACTTGAAGGTGACTGTTACATCCAAAAGTCGGAGTCGAGGGCTTCTGAGCCAGACAGAAGGTGCATGTTGTATCCAAAGATCGAGATGCTCGAGCCTCATCTCCGTTATGTTAGAAGAGCCGCAGATCGGAATTACGGTGTTCCGATCATCTTCCTTGGGCTTTGGGAGAGCTTATCCTCCCGCTAGAGTGGGTGTTGCCCATTCTGGTTGGTTTGAAAGCTACTCCTTTAGCCGTGGGTCGATTGCAGTGCTCTCCTCTTCCTTGGTTTGAAGAGCTCTTCCTCCAGCTAGAGGGTTGATTGCCCACCCTCGTTCTGCTCGATAAATGCTTCATTAGTCGAAGCATTTGATGATGCAAATACTGACACTTCAAGATGCGCCTGACTGGAACGCAACTGAGCCGCTGAAGGGATGCACATAACTGAGGATATACATAACTGAGCTGCTGAAGGGATGTGCCTGGCTAAGAGCGCATGGCGAGATACGCCTGTTTGAGAGTGCATGACGAGATGCGCCTGTTTGAGAGCGCATGGCAAGATGCGTCTGTTGTAGACTTAGGGTCTTTGTAGAAATTCTCCTTTGTACAACTCTTTTTTAGACATGTAATAGACTTTTATATGAAATAAAAATCTTTTTTTAATTTCTATACTTTTGCTTTGCTGTGCCAAGTACTTCATCTGAGTTTCCTGGCACATGTAATATTTTGGCGCACGGGATTTCTGGTCCTGAAATTCTATGCTTCTACAGCAGTATGGCCTCCAGAGTGTCGATGCGTTGGCGATCACTGGGACCATCTTGGTTGCTGTCCGTCATGAATACCGTCCTCACATGAGGAGAGATGGAAGAAACGGTAGAGGACGTGCCCTCTGAGTCATACCCTTGTACAGAGAAGTCGTCAGGGTATGTGGAAATGTTCTCCTCTGGTTCGGACTCAGAAAGAGTGGTACCCCCAGCTTCAGAGCTTGTCTCGTCTTGAGAGTTGGGGACGTCCTCGGGGACGTCGGGATCTGCTGCATCTGTTGGGTGAACCGTTTTCTCTGGATTGTCTTCTTGGAACACCGAATTATCGTGGATGTTTGGAAGAGTGCTACCCCCGGCTCCAATACCTCCAAATGTGGCAGATTTCGTCTTTGAACGGGTACCTTGGTAAACTCTCCCTAAAATGGTGGTAGACAACCGCTTAGAAGAGAGTTTCTTGGCTACGCCGGTTGAGATTTTTGGACTGGAGACATTTGTTTTCTTTCCTCTCCTGCTGCCAGGAATCTTCAAAGCAGAATTACAGGAGGCGACGAGAAGCGCCTCGTCTTCTGAGCTTGGGTGTTGCAGCCGTTGGAAGATGGACCGCCGGTCTTCTTGTACTGCTGCCTTGTTGTAGCAGTAGTTGACAACGACTTAGGTGCATTGATGTCCCTGACAGGACTCTCTGTACACCAAATCTTCGTCTCTTTCCTTGCGTTTGTGAAGAATCACGTTGTGCAAGTCGCTTATTTTGTGGGTCCGGGAGTCCCGAGGATATGAGTGTGTTGGCATCCTGCCTGCTCCCTGGTGTGGCGGTAGAAAGAGTTCTCGCCCCTGATCATTGTTGGGAGATCCTTGATAACTATCCCATTCGTTGGCCGCCGGGGGCTGGACACGGGTAGTTCTGTACAACTTTCCATCAGGGGCCCGCGTAATAGTCAGCGGGACGCCCTGATAGTCAGAAGTTGGGACAGCTGCCTGGGCTCGACAAGCCCGCGCTGCCCGAGACTTCTTTTTTCTAGCACCTGAGAGTGCATAGTAGGAAGAGTCCACAGAGACTGGCACGTGAGAGCATCTGGGATCAGGATTGCCTGAGAGGCGGTCGAAGACTGACCGTGAGCCACATGGGACAGATGGTATGCGACTGGGATCGGTGGCCGTGCAGGATGTCTGCATGTGGCTGTCTTTTGTGGCCGCATAAACCTTCTGTATGCGGTTAGAAGTGGTGGCCATATGAACCTTCGGGATGCGGCCGAAAGTCGTGACCGTGCAGGCTGCCTGCATGCGGCTGGCAGTTTTGGCCGCATGGGCTTTCTTCATGCGGCTGACTTCGGTGGCCGCATGAGTCTTCTCCATACGGTTGGCGGTTGCGGCCGCATGAGCCTTCTCCATGCGGTTGGCGGTTGCGGCCGCATGAGCCTTCTCCATGTGGCTGGCGCCCTTATGCGGCTTGGACCGCATAGAGTTCCTCTTTGCCCCTGCAAGTCCGGCATCATAGTATTTTCTTCTGCCAGACTTGGGGACAGCAGAGTCCTCTATGGTCCGAAGTGGGGCCGCAAGCAAGACTTCTCCGCTGTCTCGGACAACAGAGAGTATTTTTTCGAGAGCTTAGGGAGGAGCGAATGATTTGGGCCTCCACTCCCTGCGGGCTTTTTTCGTACGGGCTCGCCGCTGGACCGGGCCAGCGCTCCCGTCGGAGAGCATTTCTTCAAACGTCTGTAGGTCGAACCAATATTTGTTGAGTTGAGCCAAGTTTGGCTGCGTCCGATTGCGTCACCAACTCCTCAGCCGTGGAGAAGTTTGTCCCCAGCAGAGTCGCCATCGTGTTTGCCATTGATTGTAAAAGTGCAGAACAATTTTATAGGAGGACTGAACTTAGACTCACAATACAAACTCGCTCGTATAAAGAAAGCCTAGGAATGAAAACCTAGGTACAGCAATCTAAGTACGATTGTTTATTTTTGATTCTGGGGGGTGACGGTAGAGGCTCGGAAAAGCGACGGCAGCTCTGCCTTACTCCTTAGACGATCGGACGTAGCCTTGGCTCTGATGAAGAAATGCTCTCGAAATGTGTGGGGAGACTCTTCTGTGCGTACCTTTGTCTCTCTGTGTGTTCAGCCGGGGTCCCTCTCCTCTTCTCTTTGTGTGCTTTGCAAGGGAGTGGCACCTTGCTGTTTATAGGAGTGGGGTGTGATCATTAGGGTTTGCAATGATTACCCCTTAAAAAGTCAACGGTTTGGGGATTAATTACCATTTTCCTTGATCCTGTTCTGTTGGCAATTAATCTGGCCGTTAATCTTGATTACAGCAAATCTGGCCAGTTAATGCTGATTGTGCCAAATCTATAAGGGCAATTAATGTTGATTGCCATGAATCTTCGTGATTAATTATGGCAAGCTCGGATCTCCTGCCACGTGTTCAATCTGCTTGATTGTATTAAATCTGATTTGATCCGGGTAATTATGGTGATTGTAACAAATCTGGGTTGTTATGATTTGCTAGCAGCCATAACTCCGAGGGAATAAGACCGCCATGTGTCTCAACTGTTATGAGGATCGCCACGTGTCTCAACTGTCATGAGGACCACCACGTGTCTCAACTGTCGAGAGTGGGACGTCCTGACAGAGCCGCATGAGTGCAGTCTCTAAGTGAACCGCATACGGGTGGCCCCCATGATTCTAGCCGTATGAAGGTAGCAGCCGCATGAGGGTGGCGGCCGCATGAGGGTGGGTAGCCGCGTGAGGGTGGTAGCCTCATGAAGGTGGCAGCCGCACGAAGGAGGCAGCCGCATGAAGGAGGCAGCCGCATGAAGGTGGCAGCCGCACGAAGGTGGCAGCCGCACGAAGGAGGCAGCCGCATGAAGGTGGCAGCCGCATGAAAGAGGCAGCCGCATGAAGATGGCAACCGCATAGGGGTTGCTGCCGCATAGGGAGCTTTGGGACTTGGCGGGTCATGCCAGCTATATAAAATATTTTCTTCTTTTCCCTAGGAGCAGGCCCTCATGTCAGAGCTATCATTTCAGCTTTATGTCAAAGTTGTCACTTCGCCTTTCTGTCAGAGCTACCGTCAGGGCATTTAATGAGGCAATTGCTTTATGGCCAGCTATAAAGGTAAACTGCTTAGGGCCACGTGGGTCCTTCCTGAGCCGCATGGGCTATCCGAGCCGCATGAGGCTCTGAAGGACTTTTGAACCGCATGAATTTCTAATGGATTCTCGAGCCGCATGAGGATTTTTCTGTCTGAGCCGCATGGGCTTTTTTGTTCTTTTCCATGCTTCTACAGCAGCCTCTCAGAAGCATATCAGTTACTCAGCACTTTGAAGAAGCCAGAGCCTTCAAGCCAGAGGCGCAGCCACTTGCCTGCGCCAACCTCATAAACAAGATGGTGGTAGGCCCCCTCCCCTTTTTTGCTTCAAAAGCCAGTGTCTTCACTTTCGAGGCACAGCTACCTGCCTGTGCCCATCTCAGACGCGCAAGGGTGTCATACCCTTCCCTTCGCAGCCAATGCCTTCACTATTCAGAGGTACAACTACTTACCTGTGTCCGTATGAGGCACATGATGGTGATATGCTCACATCATCTCCATTCCCACGGCGCAGTCGTCTGCTCCGGATCAGAAGCTTAAGTCATTTCTCTACAAGAGACTTCGGAACTCCCATCGCAACCAATGCAAGTCAGCATATTGCTCCAAAAGCACAGTAACCTCGCCAACCTGAAGCACAAGCCTACTTGTCGCCTACTGCACAGTGACTCTGGTATTTCGAAACACAGCTTCATAAGTTGCTCTATATGCACAGAAGTCTCGTCGTCATTCGAAGCCAAGTCCACTCGTTGCCTGAAAGCACAGAGGTTCCGTCGCCTCCAGAAGCACGGTCTACTCGTCGCCCCAGAAGCACAGCAGTACTTAGTCCTCACCAGAGGCGCAGGAAGCATGGGTCCACCCCAATTGGTTTATTTATACCGCCTCTTGCAGAGAAGATTGGGATTAAATCATGATTGATATCATATCAGATTGATTTAAATCTTAGATGAGGATCAATTAGACTCCAAATCTAAGATGAAATCCCGAGATTTACTCGGCCGTATCCGAGCAAGCAAATCGGCATGCGCCATGTGTCACCTCCTTCGGTTATGTTTATAACCACCAGAGATCTCGTTTGAGGGGAATCTCGATGTCCGCCACGTGTCAGCACCGCAGAAGTCCGCACCGTACAATGACGACAGATTCTTTCATATCTCAGGAACCCTAATGTATATCGCATATATGCTCGGTTCTCAATAAATAGAAGGAGTTCTTCTTCCACCAATGGATAGACAGAGGAAAAATTGACAATCGATAATCTTCAAAAGGATCAGCAATCACTATCCACGAAGAGTCGACCACCCTCATCCACTGATCAACCAAAAAACCAACCAACCAACCATCTTCAAGGGATCTTTTCCTCCAGACAGTCTCTTGATCGGTGACCCCAGAGTCCCATTAAAGACGCCAGAGAGCCATAGCGATTCGTCGTTCGATCGTCAACGGAGTAAAGGAGTCGCTGCAGCGCTCGATCTCCATCGTCACACTTTCCCAGAAACCTCTTCTCCCAGTACTTAGAATATCCTATTTAGGACTTTCTTTTTTGTACACAGATACCTTATACGTTCAATAAAGCAAAAAGTTCGTCCAACCTTTTGTTATGTCGAACAAAATGGCGAATCTGTCGGGGACTACCTTCTCCTCCAACGAGAAGGCGATGACGCAATCTGATGACAACTTGCTGGAAGCTTCTCAAGACATGTTGGTCGTATGCTTCGACCAGCAGGCTTTTGAAGATCCCCTTTCTGGTGAAAAGTCGAAGACTTCAAAGCGGTTCATACAACCGAAGAAGATTCAACGTGTCTGGAGGCCTAAGACGGCTGTAGCCACCAGCACGATGGTAGGAACTGCATCTCAGGACCCCCTCAACGTCAAAGCCATAGAAAAGATTTCGGCTACTACAGTCTTATCCCCTCTTTCGATTCCCGTCCTGGGAAAGCATGGCGAGGAAGATGGTGGTTCCGTGGTTGATCTGACAAAGGAACAATGCCAAAGGAAGCACACACCGGTCCAACCCCTTACGACGGGAGTATTGCCGGTAAGGAGATCTGTCTTCGACAGAATCACTTTCCCTTAGGTAAACCTTCGACGGACTCTGAATACTACTCGTTCGCTGGAGGTAGTAGAAAAAGATCCCAGGTGGCTCGTACTTCATACAATAAGCGTGTGACACCAACGGCAGACCAGAGGCCCGTGTTGACAGTTACACGCGCAGCCGACGGAAAGCTATACAAGACTGGCTCTCACGCTCCGATGCCTAAGCCAGTCGAATCTCCTTTCTACTAGGGTACTCCTGTGCATAAACCAAGCCTGGGGGTACGTCCCAGGGAGATTGAGCCATGCAAGCAGCGTTCCCATAGAAGTGACAAGAGGCTTCCTCGCCAGACCCGCTCTGACCGTACTTACATGCAGCTTCCATGCATGTACAATGGGAGTGCTACGACAGAAGATCTAACCCTCTCCCAAGCGGAAGAAAAATCTTTGGCACGGGACGTGCCTAAATCAAGGCACGGGACTTGCCTAAATCAAGGCACTCTTGTACCCAGATTACCATCAACTGTTGTTAGCAGACGGCTGCGCCATCGCCGAGCAGGCGTTCTATCTTCCAGAGACTCTACTCCATGTCGGCCCTACGTTAAAGGCTTAATAGGGGGTCGGTGAGCCATAGAGAAGACGAACCCCGCATCTCCAGATGCTACGCGATGCAGGGTTTCAGAGCTTTCAAGAAGCCCTTCCTGAATCCTTCTATATCGGTTGCTAAACCGAAGAGGAGATCAGAGAGCAGTAAAGCTAAGGTACCCGATGCAGGTGTGTTCCAAGGTACTCGTTCCAGATCTACATTGGGTGCCTTGTCAAAAACTGGGGGTATCCAGCCTCCTACCAAGCATGATAATCCTGTGTTCCAATCTAAGGAGGCGCAATATGATACGGATGTCTCTATTGGCGCAGCCAGTCACCAAACTGGGGGTAGCAACCAAACTGAGTCCGGAAAAGATCATAATCTTACGGTATATCCTCAAGACAGCGAGGCTCAGACGTCTGAGCCAGAAAGTAAAGGATCTACGACTCCCTCGAGTTACCCTCACACTCGGTCTGTGTTCATGGCCGATAGCATTGAGGAAGACAACAACGAAGCTCTCAGATGTATCGAAGTCCTCGAGATAAAGTTAGATACACTGACGAACACCATGAAGAGCCTATCCTCGGTCATAATCGACCTCAAGAGTAGCATGGTGTAACCCCACCTCCCTGGTTTAAGAAATAACCTTGATTTTTAAAAAAAAAAAAACATTTTAATATTAATTGATGGTTAAGTTTAAAATAGTAAGATTTGTTTTTAATAATAAATTTAGTGATCTATTTTGGAGGGAATTAATTTTTTAGTAGAATTTTCAAATTGGAAGTTTGTTGTAACAAACTTAGTGGAGCCCACTTATTTTGTTAGAAAATTTTCTAACTATTTTTTTTTAAAATCCTGAAATAATGAAAAGGATGGGGGGGCTTTTTGCTAATGTTACATTTTTTTTCTTTTAAGCCGAGAGAGAGAGAATGTATTGTTTCTGCTCACATTCTCTTCTCAACTTTTTTCCAATTTCTCCAACCCTAATCCCAAATTCTTGGCGGCGATGATTTCTCCGACGGGTGACAAGGCTGATGGCGACGGCGAAGTCGCTGCATCTTCTCCGGCGACCGCTCCATCGACGACGACAAAGCGACGGCGGTGCACCGTTCCCTTTTCGACAACGCCATCTTCTCCGACGACGGCGAGTCCATGACGACGGCGACAGTGAATCCATTGATGGCGTTCTCCTCGGCGGCGCGTGGCTACGAGTTCCTCCGGCGGTGTTCGTGTTCCCAAACGACGACAGCCACGACTAGGCATCTTTCGTCCTCGGCAACACCCGATCATGTGCAATTCTCTATGGCGGTCCTCCGACCTCGACCAGCGCCTTTACGACGGCAGATAGCAAACTTCCTCCATTGATTCATCATCTCTGGTCTGCGTTTTCGATTAGGTGAGAATCTCGAACTCTTGTGGAGATTCATCAATTCTAGATCTCATCATCTCTGATTCTTTCCTCTGTCTTCATTGGCCGCAAGCAAAGCCAGATCTATTGTGATTTGCTCATTTTTCATTCGGTTGCGTCGATGTAGAGCGTCAGATCGGAGGTCTGATTGATCGATTTGTGTTCTTCATCACGATCCCTACGACGGGAACTGGTGAGTGGAAATCCTTGCTTAATTCGATCTATATTCCTACTTGTATTGATGAATTCTGGATGTGTGAGTTTGGGATCGCAACTCAACTGTTTGTGTAAATGTCTCGAACAGGTTTTGTTTGTGTCTGGACTTGAGTGGGA
Organism: Iris pallida; assembly: GCA_029216955.1. NCBI lineage: Eukaryota > Viridiplantae > Streptophyta > Magnoliopsida > Asparagales > Iridaceae > Iris > Iris pallida. The sequence continues at coordinate 44,536 of JANAVB010029156.1, read as the reverse complement.
TCGAATCGGACACGAAATTTCAGATCGATTTCTTCTCAGGTATTAATTTATAATTCTTGATAAGTTAGAACTTGTGTCGTGAACTTTGAATGAATTTTTGGACATTTTAGTTTAGTTGTAAACCCGATAGCTGCCACCAATCTATGGTGTATATTAGTTATGGGATTACTGCAGGAATTTAAGCTTGTATCCATTTCTTTTTAGCAAAGTTACAGGATGTTGTCCCCTGAGGTAACTAATGAAGTAAGAGCTGGATGGGAATCCTATGGTCACCTTGAGCTCTATTCTTGATATCAGAATATCTATTAGTAAATGTTATTTTGAACTTTAGCAAGAGAACTACAAGTAGCAGGTTAAACCAGTAGCCTACGTTTAGATGTAGACTGGGTTTCTTACAAATGGAGATGGCTAAATGTTGGACTGGGTTTTATTTTAATCTCAGAATGGTATCACCTTGAACCATGCTTTACTGTGATCTTGGTGAATTCCATGCCTGACAGGAGTAGAGTAATACTCTAGACTATGTTTTCAGGCACCATTACTTAAGAGTGTCTAATCTTCAATATTTAGTAAGTTTACTTTTTCAAAACCTGAACATAACTGACCTTGCAATGTAGTTTCATAAGGTCGCAGTTATGTGGCAGGCCTACAATGAAGTTTAGGACTTTCCCTGTATGAACTGTATTGTAAATGAATTTCCTGTTGTGTCATTGAATTTTTGGTTCCAAACAAATTGGTTGAATGATATTATTGGAACTCACTTGATGTAACAGTGAGCTGGGGACTGTTTATGGAGGACTGAATCATGCGTATCAGTCCCCTCTCAGTGACCTTGGGATGTTGGTTTTACTTTACTGCTGTCCCTGCTTGCTGCCATAATTCAATGGGCTGTGATACAATTGTTGTATTCCTGTTTATTGTTGACAGGATTGTGGCCAAGTTCCAGTCCTTGGCTCGATTCATTAAATATGACCTGGTAGCAAGATAGGGCATCACTGAACCTGGTAATTCTGAGAGTGCAAACTCAGAGCACATAATTTGAATCTCAGTTAAAACCTGAGACCATTTATCCTTGATTCATTTTGTTAAATCTAAGATTGAGTGGGCATGGGCCTATACTATCCTGTTACATATTTAAATTGGTGGGATGGGGATTGACTCTTGATGATGTTAAACCTGAGATGATCAGTTCAGTTGTGGGACTCTTTCTTAGTCCAGGTCTTTGGGTGAACTAAGGAGTAATTTTGGATGGGACCTGAGTTTAAGAGTTTGGGCTTATGTTGACAGTGAGATGGCATCTCACTGTTAACTTCAGTTTTAAATTCTTTAAACTGCAGTTATATTACTTCATTATTGTTTTGTGAAATCTGGAGACCTGAGACTATACTTTGACTTTTGAGATTGAGGACCTGAATGCTGACCTGCAGATGCCATGTTGCATTTTGGGTTCTGTTGACAGTCAGGTGTTGGGCTTGACTGAAAGATCAATCCCCATGTCTAGTCTGGAAGTTTAGACTATTTTCTTCAAACAGTTAGGCATTGATGATCAGTCAGTTTGAACTTTACAAGTGAACTCTTGTAGAGTATTGAGAATGGGTAGAGGACCTTGGATCTTTAGCTCTATAGCAAATAGTGATACTGAATGGTTTGATTTATTTTAATTCCTTGTTTGCCCTATTTAGCCATATGTTTAGTGATGATATTTATCTAGTACATTTCTTTTGAATTAAAAGTTGACAAGGTTGGGTAGTAACTTTCCCTAAAATGTTCTTTTCAAATATATGTTCAAATGATCCTAGATAAGTTATCATCATAGAAGCATATGCTGCCTATATATTTGAGTGGGTAGCTCTCATATGACAACCACAGGTATACCATTTATGTCAGTTTCAAAGATTGATTTATTTTTATATAAGTAAGTTATAAACCTAAATCTAGTTTACTTGTCTTTAGGCCAAGGTTAAGAAGTTACAAGATAACTAGTTTGCACTGTGTAGATTATAACCAACTTGTACTCATCATTAATTACAGGAGATCATCCAGTTTTTTTGGTTACTTGTACTTTCCTGGAGCCAGGCAAGTACACTCTACGGTTTTGTACTTTACATTATCTTCCCTGTACTTCCTTGAGTGACACAATTGCAACACGTCATGTTCTTTCTGGTGCTCTTGTTCTCTTGTGCTTATTACTTGTATCTGGGGAGGGGAAATATACTATCTATGTGACCAATCCCAAGTAACAACTCAGGTGTGTTTTAGCTTAGACCCCGCATCGTGCACGCGGGTCCTAAGTCACCATTCATGTGCTTTCAGGTGCTTACCCTAGCCGGTCACATAGTTAGTTATATTTCAAATGCATTACACACATGTTCAGGAGATTTCCTTGTACTTATTTCCTGTGATATCATGTTCTTTCAGGTGCTTACATATCATGTTCATTCATGCTCTTACATTCATGTTCTTTCATGTACTTTACCCTGTTCTTCATGTACTTATTCACCTGTATTTTTCTGTACCTTCCATGTTCCCTTGTACTTCATTTCATGATGTCTTGTTCATTACCTAGAATTGTACTTGCTCCGCTCCTGACTGGATATGTTATGATAGGTGAGATGGAGGCTTTGTGTGACACCTACTATGGACAGGATACTGCCTTTCCTACTGAGCCAGCTGGAGCTGCTTGTGACCTAGAGGCTGCAGAGGCCTAGTTTCATTTAGTTTTCCATTTATCTTTCCATGTATTGAGACTAGCAGACTCTTATAGTTGAATTGTAATAAATTCAGATATTGTATCTCTTTTCTGGTTGGGACACATTATATAGTTGCTGTGATTCTATACTTTCATGTTTATCTGGTTAGTTTCCCTAGCTTGGTACAGCTTACTTCATTGTGTCTAACAATGAAGGCTGGGTGTGTCCGACTCGTGTCCGATTATTCGGGAGCGGGTCGTGACATGTTTTTAGTGGTGGCCCATGCAGGTCTATCTTAATGGTACCTAGGTCTTAGCGTACTATTGGAGGACTTGATTTACACTAGGGAAACTTGATCACAGCATAGGAGAATCGGAAAATAAGGGTATATCAGGTATATCAGGTGTATCAGGTATTTTAATATTCTATAAACACTTGTTGTATGTAGGTCTAGGTTATTTTAACAGTTTTCTATTTTGCAGATAGTTCAAAAGCATGCGACACCAGAACTGTCCATTCACCTGCACTTGATGTTTCCGAGCTTCTACTACCATCTATCACTCTACTATCCCCATGGGTAGTACGTAGTTGACAGAGACGTCTGAAGAGTCCCTTGACAACCAGAGGAAGCAGGCCACCCTTTCCAAGTCAGACTTGTGGATACACTCTCCGAGCCAGGAAGGACTTCTGATTTCCAGACTCTCAGGCACTTGGATTTTTTCGACACCGAGCGCATATCTTGCACCAGGGAGCAGATCGAGAACCTGGAGTCACCACTGAAGATCATCCAAGTTCCTGAAGACCCAACTTCTCTGAAGATTAGAGTCACCAGCCAGGAGATCAAGAATGTAGCGCAGGCAATGAAACGAGACGGAAAGTTGAAGCTCATGAAGGACATGAAGATTTATGACGGGGATGACAACTACTATGGATCCACAAAGCGTCATCAGACTCAGACAGTGTTTCTTCAATCGCATCATCAGATTCAGACAATGACCAATTGTGCTTCCTGCCGCCATCCAGGACATCACTTTAAGGAGTGCCGCAAAAGACGGAGGCTATGCTTGTTCTACGGATCGTCTGCCCACCCAGTCAGGGATTGCCAGAGTCCATTGATCACACTGCCCAAGGGCGAACATGAAGAGCATCAGGACTACAGCAAGGGGACCAGCCTCTCTAGATTCAGCAACCACATGGAGTACTACCGCAGGGATCAACCTACGCCAGGACAATTGATGGAGGTTAGAGAGATTTCCGTTTCGGAGGAATACTGAAGACAGACTAAAGACTGAAGATTTTTGCATGGTTGGAGAAAACCATGGATCAGGATTCATAATCCAGTTTTTTCCTTAGATTTCTCTTGCACCTAGATTGTTGCTTAGAAACTTCCTTGTTTCCTATTTAAGGATTATTAGATTTTATTTCCTATTCTGAAACCTTGGTCGCTATTCGAGATGTATTTTGAAAGTTGTTTCCATCCTTGTTCGTAACTCTACTCTTATTCGAGGGTTTTTTCCTGCTCGATAACTTGTTTCCTATGGCGTCGTTTCCTAATTCAAGATTTGGTTCAACTCGAATTTTGTTCCCCATTCAGACCCTGTTGATATTTAAGACTTTACTTCGGATTACATTCCTATTCAAACTTATGCCATTCAAAACCTTGTTTGAATCTTGCTTCTATTCGAGATTTTATTTGCAGATTTCGTTTTCTATCTTGAAATTTTGACTCGTCCCCTATGAGATTTTATTTCTCATTCGTGAATTATTTTTGTTCTATTCACGATCTTGTTGATCTTGCCTCGTATTTTGAGATTTCACTTGTTTCATATCCGCTATTTAATACCATGTTTTCATATTCATTTTCCATGACTTTGTTTTCTATTTTCCTGTTCCCAACCTTGTTTCGATCTTGTTTCCTATTTGGGGTATCGCTTGTTTCATGGATATTTGTTTTCTATTCACCCATTGATTCTCTTTTCCTATTCGTAACTTGATTCAATTCGAGATTTTAAGATCATGTTTCCTATTTTTGAGACTTTGTTCTGTTCGTGATTTTGTCTTATATATCCAAGATTTTTCGGACTTTGAAACTCCAGTTCCTACTCGCGACTCAATGAGCCTTGTTCCCTATTTGATGGTTTGTTTCCTCGTCAAGATTTTCTATTCGAGATTTTAATTCCTAATTACGACTTTGTTGATATTGGTTTTCTAATTGAGACCTTGTATTCTACTGGAGGTTGTTTCCTTCGAAATTTTGTCTGAGATTTCATTGTTAATTGAGATGTTGAACCTTGTTTCCAGTACGGAATTTTATTTTGAAACTTTTATCTTATCTAATACCTTGCTCAGATCATCCTTCGAGACTCTGTTATCCCTTCGGGATAATGTCCCATATATGGAATCTTGTTACCATTTCAGATATCAGTTGAAATTCCGTTATAATTTGAAACTTCGCCCTGTCTGAAATTTTAAATCTTCCTGATTGCCCTTTTATACTCACTGATGGGATCCCTTGTCGTCGCTTAGTACCTAATAAATCCTTGTATTCTAACAGTCAGGTAACTTCACCATTTCCGTGACTTGGACTACTGAAACCCATTTTGAATTCATTGAAGCCTTTGGAAATTTCCATGGATAAAGTCGAGAGGCTATTCGATGATCTACTATGGCATGACAGTTGCGCGCTGCAGCCATTAGCTGGATTATGGAGGCTGGGGGTTCACTGCAGCCAGTAGCGCACTGGCGAGGCAGAAACTCTAAGTTGAAGTAATTTCAGACATTCATAGGTTTTCGAGTATTATCGAGACTTTGTCAAAAACTTTATATTAAGATCTCTTGAGTTGCTTTGTTGATAATTGTTTGAAAATAGATAAAGTTGATATGTTATTCGGTAACATATTGTTATTTAAGTCATGGAACCAAAAGTTCACTGCAGCCAGACATACACTGGCGGGGCAGGGATTCTAAGTAAAGTGACTTCAAATATCTATATGTTCTTGGATATCATGGAGACTATATTCCATTTTCATATAATTATTGATTTTCGAGAATCACAAATCCTTGCACGTTTATCCTGATTTGATACTGTATCTCTTGAGTATTTCATACGTTTCCTAAATCAATCCTTGCTAATTTTCCTTCTAGCATTTTATCGTTAGACCATTAATTCCCTCCAAATTATTCATTGCTAGATTTAATTCCATACTCCATTCATGTCTTGTCAAAACTTCAATCTTAAATCATGTCTATCTGACCATAATTTTTCTATCTTGTCCTAGTCCACTTGTGTTAAACTATCAATTTTGATCGTATTTAATAGCTTGTGTCTTCATGATTTTGCTCCTCTAAGTTGTCATCGAAAATTCATTCTATCTCGTACCTATTTGATTCTTGATCATTGTCAAATCGTGTTATTCCAAATTCTTGCGTGTAATTATCGTATAAGGTCTCAAGGCTCAGGGAGCATCTCAGAGTTGCACGGGATTGACAAGAGCACTGGACGGACAGCAGCAGACGGCCACTGGAGTTCGCGGTTGGAAAAGGAGTGTTCGTGAAGATCCCACCAACCAGAAGTACCATTCGTTTTGGCAGAGGCGACATCGGCCCTTTCGACGTGACTGCACGGATTGGCGAAGTGACATATCGACTAGCACTTCCAGCTAGCTTGGAGGGAGTACACAGCGTCTTCCACGTATCTCAACTTCGACGTTACATTCCAGACCCGAGCCATGTAGTGGACTACTTAGAGTTAGAGGTGAGTCCGAGATTGACCTACGAGGAGCAGCCAGTGGAGATCCTTGATCAGAGGGAGAAGCGCTTGCGGAACCAGATTATTTCTCTTGTTCGCGTCATGTGGAGACACCTCTCTTTGTTTGTATGAGTGTACCTTGATATTGAGAATTTTAAATACAATAAATTTTGTTGAATCTTCTTGATATTTTGCTTCGAGAGTGTTTTGCTTGTCTCTCGAATTTCGAGGACGAAATTATTTTAAGGGGGGGAGATTTGTAACCCCACCTCCCTGGTTTAAGAAATAACCTTGATTTTTTTTTAAAAAAAGCATTTTAATATTAATTGATGGTTAAGTTTAAAATAGTAAGATTTGTTTTTAATAATAAATTTAGTGATCTATTTTGGAGGGAATTAATTTTTTAGTAGAATTTTCAAATTGGAAGTTTGTTGTAACAAACTTAGTGGAGCCCACTTATTTTGTTAGAAAATTTTCTAACTATTTTTTTTAAAAATCCTGAAATAATGAAAAGGATGGGGGGGCTTTTTGCTAATGTTACATTTTTTTTCTTTTAAGCCGAGAGAGAGAGAATGTATTGTTTCTGCTCACATTCTCTTCTCAACTTTTTTCCAATTTCTCCAACCCTAATCCCAAATTCTTGGCGGCGATGATTTCTCCGACGGGTGACAAGGCTGATGGCGACGGCGAAGTCGCTGCATCTTCTCCGGCGACCGCTCCATCGACGACGACAAAGCGACGGCGGTGCACCGTTCCCTTTTCGACAACGCCATCTTCTCCGACGACGGCGAGTCCATGACGACAGCGACAGCGAATCCATTGATGGCGTTCTCCTCGGCGGCGCGTGGCTACGAGTTCCTCCGGCGGTGTTCGTGTTCCCAAACGACGACAGCCACGACTAGGCATCTTTCGTCCTCGGCAACACCCGATCATGTGTAATTCTCTATGGCGGTCCTCCGACCTCGACCAGCGCCTTTACGACGGCAGATAGCAAACTTCCTCCATTGATTCATCATCTCTGGTCTGCGTTTTCGATTAGGTGAGAATCTCGAACTCTTGTGGAGATTCATCAATTCTAGATCTCATCATCTCTGATTCTTTCCTCTGTCTTCATTGGCCGCAAGCAAAGCCAGATCTATTGTGATTTGCTCATTTTTCATTCGGTTGCGTCGATGTAGAGCGTCAGATCGGAGGTCTGATTGATCGATTTGTGTTCTTCATCACGATCCCTACGACGGGAACTGGTGAGTGGAAATCCTTGCTTAATTCGATCTATATTCCTACTTGTATTGATGAATTCTGGATGTGTGAGTTCGGGATCGCAACTCAACTGTTTGTGTAAATGTCTCGAACAGGTTTTGTTTGTGTCTGGACTTGAGTGGGATCGAATCGGACACGAAATTTCAGATCGATTTCTTCTCAGGTATCAATTTATAATTCTTGATAAGTTAGAACTTGTGTCGTGAACTTTGAATGAATTTTTGGACATTTTAGTTTAGTTGTAAACCCGATAGCTGCCACCAATCTATGGTGTATATTAGTTATGGGATTACTGCAGGAATTTAAGCTTGTATCCATTTCTTTTTAGCAAAGTTACAGGATGTTGTCCCCTGAGGTAACTAATGAAGTAAGAGCTGGATGGGAATCCTATGGTCACCTTGAGCTCTATTCTTGATATCAGAATATCTATTAGTAAATGTTATTTTGAACTTTAGCAAGAGAACTACAAGTAGCAGGTTAAACCAGTAGCCTACGTTTAGATGTAGACTGGGTTTCTTACAAATGGAGATGGCTAAATGTTGGACTGGGTTTTATTTTAATCTCAGAATGGTATCACCTTGAACCATGCTTTACTGTGATCTTGGTGAATTCCATGCCTGACAGGAGTAGAGTAATACTCTAGACTATGTTTTCAGGCACCATTACTTAAGAGTGTCTAATCTTCAATATTTAGTAAGTTTACTTTTTCAAAACCTGAACATAACTGACCTTGCAATGTAGTTTCATAAGGTCGCAGTTATGTGGCAGGCCTACAACGAAGTTTAGGACTTTCCCTGTATGAACTGTATTGTAAATGAATTTCCTGTTGTGTCATTGAATTTTTGGTTCCAAACAAATTGGTTGAATGATATTATTGGAACTCACTTGATGTAACAGTGAGCTGGGGACTGTTTATGGAGGACTGAATCATGCGTATCAGTCCCCTCTCAGTGACCTTGGGATGTTGGTTTTACTTTACTGCTGTCCCTGCTTGCTGCCATAATTCAATGGGCTGTGATACAATTGTTGTATTCCTGTTTATTGTTGACAGGATTGTGGCCAAGTTCCAGTCCTTGGCTCGATTCATTAAATATGACCTGGTAGCAAGATAGGGCATCACTGAACCTGGTAATTCTGAGAGTGCAAACTCAGAGCACATAATTTGAATCTCAGTTAAAACCTGAGACCATTTATCCTTGATTCATTTTGTTAAATCTAAGATTGAGTGGGCATGGGCCTATACTATCCTGTTACATATTTAAATTGGTGGGATGGGGATTGACTCTTGATGATGTTAAACCTGAGATGATCAGTTCAGTTGTGGGACTCTTTCTTAGTCCAGGTCTTTGGGTGAACTAAGGAGTAATTTTGGATGGGACCTGAGTTTAAGAGTTTGGGCTTATGTTGACAGTGAGATGGCATCTCACTGTTAACTTCAGTTTTAAATTCTTTAAACTGCAGTTATATTACTTCATTGTTGTTTTGTGAAATCTGGAGACCTGAGACTGTACTTTGACTTTTGAGATTGAGGACCTGAATGCTGACCTGCAGATGCCATGTTGCATTTTGGGTTCTGTTGACAGTCAGGTGTTGGGCTTGACTGAAAGATCAATCCCCATGTCTAGTCTGGAAGTTTAGACTATTTTCTTCAAACAGTTAGGCATTGATGATCAGTCAGTTTGAACTTTACAAGTGAACTCTTGTAGAGTATTGAGAATGGGTAGAGGACCTTGGATCTTTAGCTCTATAGCAAATAGTGATACTGAATGGTTTGATTTATTTTAATTCCTTGTCTGCCCTATTTAGCCATATGTTTAGTGATGATATTTATCTAGTACATTTCTTTTGAATTAAAAGTTGACAAGGTTGGGTAGTAACTTTCCCTAAAATGTTCTTTTCAAATATATGTTCAAATGATCCTAGATAAGTTATCATCATAGAAGCATATGCTGCCTATATATTTGAGTGGGTAGCTCTCATATGACAACCACAGGTATACCATTTATGTCAGTTTCAATGATTGATTTATTTTTATATAAGTAAGTTATAAACCTAAATCTAGTTTACTTGTCTTTAGGCCAAGGTTAAGAAGTTACAAGATAACTAGTTTGCACTGTGTAGATTATAACCAACTTGTACTCATCATTAATTACAGGAGATCATCCAGTTTTTTTGGTTACTTGTACTTTCCTGGAGCCAGGCAAGTACACTCTACGGTTTTGTACTTTACATTATCTTCCCTGTACTTCCTTGAGTGACACAATTGCAACACGTCATGTTCTTTCTGGTGCTCTTGTTCTCTTGTGCTTATTACTTGTATCTGGGGAGGGGAAATATACTATCTATGTGACCAATCCCAAGTAACAACTCAGGTGTGTTTTAGCTTAGACCCCGCATCGTGCACGCGGGTCCTAAGTCACCATTCATGTGCTTTCAGGTGCTTTCAGGTGCTTACCCTAGCCGGTCACATAGTTAGTTATATTTCAAATGCATTACACACATGTTCAGGAGATTTCCTTGTACTTATTTCCTGTGATATCATGTTCTTTCAGGTGCTTACATATCATGTTCATTCATGCTCTTACATTCATGTTCTTTCATGTACTTTACCCTGTTCTTCATGTACTTATTCACCTGTATTTTTTTGTACCTTCCATGTTCCCTTGTACTTCATTTCATGATGTCTTGTTCATTACCTAGAATTGTACTTGCTCCGCTCCTGACTGGATATGTTATGATAGGTGAGATGGAGGCTTTGTGTGACACCTACTATGGACAGGATACTGCCTTTCCTACTGAGCCAGCTGGAGCTGCTTGTGACCTAGAGGCTGCAGAGGCCTAGTTTCATTTAGTTTTCCATTTATCTTTCCATGTATTGAGACTAGCAGACTCTTATAGTTGAATTGTAATAAATTCAGATATTGCATCTCTTTTCTGGTTGGGACACATTATATAGTTGCTGTGATTCTATACTTTCATGTTTATCTGGTTAGTTTCCCTAGCTTGGTACAGCTTACTTCATTGTGTCTAACAATGAAGGCTGGGCGTGTCCGACTCGTGTCCGATTATTCGGGAGCGGGTCGTGACACATGGGCCCCGCTGCTTCTACACCTGCACGTGATCCACCAACTAATGACGAATCTAGCAGGCTGCTATTGCCAATTAGGCAAGACCATCCTCGTCTACTCCATCAGCTACAGGCTCTATAATGCCGACCGAAATATAGTAGGACATCAAGGAGCTATATGCTCGTCATGATGCCAAAGAGAAGCAAGCAACGGTCCGGAAGATGGGGATCCGGCAGCCATACCCTGTCGAGTGGGACAATGTCATCTATCCTCTCAAATACAATCCGCAGACGCTTAGACCTTATGAAGGGAAGGGGTTTCCCCGACTATACTTGAGGTACTTTGCCTCAGTAATGGGGCACCTGCCTAAGGATGACGCCCTTCTATCCAACATATTCATAGGAGCCCTGCAGGAGGTAGCCTATGAGTGGTTCTGTAGTCTTTCGGACGATTGTATCTCGTCATTTGAAGACCTGAAGACTCAGTTCGTGGACCGATTCTAGGAATGAGGTATGGATATTGTTGACACAAAATCACAGTCAACCAAATATTGATACAATTGACGATATGATACTTGTAATATTTCAATACGACACATGAAGGCTGAACTCAGTACAAGACGGACGACAGCTCGCACATGTAATACTCAATATTTTGAGTCTGTATTTTACACTTTTATTGAGTCTAGACATATGTAAACTGAGTCGTACTGAGCAATTTGAGACTTAACCTATACCTATACCTCAAACCAAAAAGCCCCACAAAAATCCAAGTAGCCTATTTACCCATTGGACCAGTTCTGTGCTCTGGAGACTGAGTTTGGGCCGAACTCTGCCTCCACACAGAGTTCGGGCCGAACTCTGCCTCCTAAAATCTAGGACCCTAATTTTTAGGGTTGGCTGGATGCAAGTTGTCCAACGGCCAATTTTTTGAATATTTGATCCAAAATTTTGGCCGAATTCTGCCTACCTGGTATCCTATAAATAAGCCTTGAATTCTCTCATTTTTAATTATCCAATCTTCTCTTCTCTTCTCTCTAAAGCCTTATACAAGCTATACCCTTCTCATCTACTAGACACAAGCGCCCTAAGCCTCAAAGTGCTCAGTACTTTTCAGTTAGGAGTTTGTGCAAGAGTTCAAGAAGTCGCTTGAAAAATTCCAAGCATCGCCACTGCGATCTCTGTAAGAAGTTAACGTGCTCTTCTGAAGAAAAGGCACGGGGTGTAACTACTATTTCACAAATAGTGGATTTAATCCTGAGCTAGAGTTCTCAGGCCTGGACTAGTCCTCCACGAGGGAAACCAGGTTAAAATCGGCTGTGTTTGCGTATGCTTTCTCTCTCTTTATTATTTCCGTATTTACTCTGATTATTTACTGTTGGTGAAAGAGTTTAATTTTTAATTGGACATTATTGTCATAAACTCTATTCACCCCCTCTAGAGTTGCCTATTTGTTCTTCAATTGGTATCAGAGCTCTGTTCTCTCAACAAGGACTAACATCCTAGAGCTGATCCATGGAAACCACACAATCCATGATTTTCAATCACGGTGAAGGGCAGTCCACTCATAGGCCTCCCCTATTTGATGGAACAAACTACACCTATTGGAAAACAAGGATGAGCTTTTATCTCAAGTCGCTAGACTTCAAGCTGTGGACCATTGTTACCGATGGTTACAAAAAGCCCGCTAGGATAGTTGTCAATGGTGATCTCGTTGAGAAACCCCATGACAAATATTCTGACGAGGAAAAGAAACAGGCAGGTCTAGACGCGAGAGCTATTAATGCTTTATTTTGTGCAATAGACAGGAATGAGTTTAACAGGGTCTCAACATGCACCACCTCTCACGAAGTATGGAGACTTCTAGAAGTGACGCATGAAAGAACCACCCAAGTCAAGAAGTCGAAGATAAGTCGTCTCACTCAAGAATATGAGGCTTTCAAGATGAAGCCAAATGAGACGATCACACAAATGTTTACAAGATTCCTCGACATCATCAACCCCTTGTCTTCTTTCGACAAACAATATACAAATCATGAGAAGATCTGCAAGCTGCTTAGGGGGCTACCAAAGATTTGGAACCCTAAGGTGACAGCCATCATAGAAGAAAATGATCTCATGACTATGTCCATGGAGACTTTGATGGGAAAGCTGATGACTCATGAGCTTGACCTCAAAGACTTCGAAGAACCAGCTCCTAAGGCGAAAAAGATTGCCCTTAAAGCTCACCGACGAAGGGCTGATCCTGAAGAGACGGATGACGACAACTCGGAAGGTGATGATCAAACTCTCCTTGTCCGCAACTTTAAGAAATTCCTTCACTTCAATCGAAGAAAGAAGGAACCGCAAGAAGATGACGAAGAAGAGCCAACATGCTACGGTTGCAAGAAGACTGGACACGTCCGAAAAGACTGTCCATTCGCAAAGAAGAGCAACCGATATGAGAAACCATACAAGAAGGCTTCCTCAAGAAAATATGCCAACACAAGTATTTGGCATGAAAGCGAAGCCAGTAACTCCGAGGAAGAAAATGACTCTCCTCAAGACACCGCCAATGTTTTCCTAATGGCTACATCCGATAAGGTAACTAGCGAAACTCTCGATGATTTCACTTTTGATGAACTTGGCGATGCATTCAATGATTTACTCAATGACCACAAGAAAGTCATTGGTAAATATAAATATGCCAAGGAAAAGATCAAAAGTCATGAAGTCGAGATTCAAAAACTCTCTACTTTGCTTGATAATGTTAGAGACACTTCACCCACATAAGTCATGAATGAGGTGTCGAAGCTTAAATTAAGCCTACATGATGCCAAAGCATGCATTGAAAAGCAAACACTCGAGATCACAGCACTCAACACTGAGCTTGCTGAAGAAAAGAATAGACACAAGATCTCTATTACTAAATTATATGGTTTGAATGCTAAGGTTAATGAACTGCAGGCTGTCTCTAAGAAATTAGAGATTGGATTAGGAAAACAGGTTCCTCAACCTCAAACCCAATCACATGAGACACACACAAAGCACAACACTACTCATACTAGTCAAACACGTCATCCACCTGCAGCACGCAATCATACCTACATGTACACCCACTTTCATAAAGCACACAAACCACATGCACGTAGAAATAATTCTCATAACTATCATTCTAATATGACACATAATCACCATGCTACATATAGATATAATCATCACTATGTTGCACATAAACAAAATCACTACCATACTGCATATAGATATAATCATTATCCTGCTGCCACATATAGTCATCATTATGCTGCTCCTTACCACTCTTATCATGCTACATATAGACATCATCATCATGCTACTCCACACCACTCTTACCATGCTACATATAGACATTATCAACATGCTCTTAACATAAATAGGAATGCTATTTGTACTTATTGTGGAATACATGGACACATCTCACCATAATGTAGAGTTAGGAGATTAATAGATAGGAATATATATGCATGGTGGCCGAAAACTAACTTTTCAGGACCCTCAAGAACTTGGACACCAAAGGTCATATCTACTCTTGATGTAGGTGGATCTTCCCTCCTCAACTAGGAGTAAGTAGATTCTCGAGAGTGGATGCTTGAGGCATATGACGGGAGACACAAATCTTTTCGCATCACTATCGATGAATAGAGAAGGATATGTATCCTTCGGCAACAACCTAAAAGGGTATATTATAGGTAATGGTACTATTGGTCATTCTCATTCTCCTGTAATAAAGGATGTCTGCCTAGTGACCGAGTTAAAGCATAATCTGCTCAGCATAAGTCATCTTGCTGATCATGGATATGATATTAACTTTGGACAAAATAAATGCTATATTTATGATAGGTCAACAGGAGACATCGCTTTTGAAGGAATAAGAGAGGACAATATTTACATTTTCTATCTATCTAGAGATACTAATAGTGCAGAAAGATGCCTCTATGCTCACAAGGATGAGAAATTACTGTAGCACCAGCGTCTTGGTCATGCCAACATGGATATTATATCTAGGTTATCGACTAAGAAGCTAGTTAGAGGCATGCCCGACATCACATTCAAGAAGGACACGGTATGTGTCGAATGTGAGTTGAATAAGGCAACCAAGTCCTCATTCCATTCCATAAACACTGTAAGATCTACTAGACCCTTGCATTTACTTCATATAGATTTATTTGGTCCTAGTAGAGTAGCCAGTCTTGGTGGAAAACTCTACGCTTTTGTTATAGCAGATGACTTTTCTAGATTCACTTGGGTTTTCTTTCTTTCAAGCAAAAGTATGATATATCTGTTTTCAAAATTTTTGTTAAGAAAGTTCAAAATAAAAAAGGCTACATGATTACTCGAATCCGAAGTGAACATGGAAGCGAATTCGAAAATACTGATTTTGAAAAGTTTTGTGATTCAAATGGTTTTGCTCATGAGTTTTCTTGTCCAAGAACTCCTCAACAAAATGGTGTTGTGGAGCGGAAGAATAGGACTCTTGGTGATATGGCTAGAGTCATGTTGAATAAATTTTCACTTTCGAAATATTTTTGGGCTGAAGCTGTCAGTACAGCGTGCCATATTTTAAATAGGGTGCTCATTCGTCCTATTACGAAGAAAACACCCTATGAGCTTTGGTTTGGAAGAACTCCAAACGTTTTATATTTTAGAGTTTTTGGTTGTCGATGTTTTATCCTTAACACCAAAGACAACTTAGGCAAATTTGATGCCAAAGCTGACGATGGTATTTTTCTTGGCTATGCTGCCAGGAGCAAGGGATATAGAGTATTTAACAAACGCTCATTAATTATGAAAGAGTCTACAAATGTGACTTTTGATGAGGAAAACAGTACAGCAGCTACTCTTGATGATGATGTTGAGCCATCAACTTCCACTCCGATGAATACCACCACTGAAACCAATTCTCTGGAGGGCTTGCCAAAAATTTTTTCTTTCAAGCCGTCACATCCAGAAAACTTGGTAATAGGTGAGGTTTCACGCGGAGTAAGTACTCGATCATCATTAAGAGACTCCATTGCTAGCACTGCCTTCATTTCACAAATTGAGCCTAAAAATGTTTTAGAAGCTTTCAATAATGAATTTTGGATTTCTGCCATGCAAGAGAAACTCAACCAATTTGAGAGGAGCCAAGTCTGGGAACTTGTTCCTAGGCCGGCAAATCACTCGATTATTAGTACTAAATGGGTTTTTCGAAACAAAGTAAATGAAGATGGCTCAGTTATACGCAACAAAGCTCATCTAGCAGCTCAGGGATACAACCAAGAGGAAGGTATCGACTACGACGAGACGTATGCTCCTGTTGTAAGACTGGAATCCATTCGGATGCTTTACGCATTTTCTAACTTTTAAAATTTTAAATTGTTTCAAATGGATGTTAAAAGTGCCTTTTAAATGGTTTTATTAAGGAGGAAGTTTTTATAAAACAATCCCCTGGTTTTGAAAATCACAAATTTCTCGACCATGTTTTCAAACTCAAGAAAGCGCTATATGGCCTCAAACAAGCCCCTCGAGCTTGGTATGAACGCCTAAGCAATTTCTTGCTTGAAAAAAGTATTTCAAAAAGGAAAATTGACACTATACTGTTTATCAAAAGTTTTCAAACCACTATTCTTTTAGTGCAAATCTATGTAGATGATATCATATTCGGTTCTACTAATGAAAATCTTTGCCAAGATTTTGCTAAGTGTATGTAGGACGAATTTGAGATGAGCATGATGGGGGAGCTCACCTACTTTCTTGGATTGCAAGTCAAATAAACTTCGTAAGGAACTTTCATCAGCCAGTCTAAATATACAAAGGATATGCTGAAGAAATTTGATCTTGACAACGCAAACCAATCAGCACCCTTATGGCTACTTCGACCAAGCTGGAACCTGAAGAAAGCGGCAAACCTGTTGACCAACGTAAGTATCAAGGTATGATTGGTAGTTTACTTTACTTAACTGCTAGTCGTCCGATATTATGTTTAGTGTTTGCTTGTGTGCTCGTTATCAAGCCAGTCCTAAGGAATCACACATGTCCGCCGTTAAGCGTATCTTTCGATACCTTAAGGGTACCATTACAGTGGGCTTATGGTATCCCAAATCCACATCCTTTGACCTTATTGGTTATTCGGATGCTAATTTTGTGGGATGCAAAGTCGACCGTAAAAGTACAAGCGGTACGTGTCATTTATTAGGCAAGGCTCTAGTCTCTTGGTTTAGCAAGAAGCAGAATTCTGTCGCACTATCCACAACATAAGCTGAATATATTGCAGCTGGTCGTTGTTGTGCACAAATTCTAAGGATGAAGCAAACCCTTGAAGACTACAACCTTTCTTATATGCACATTCCTATATTCTGTGATAACACTAGTGCCATCAATCTCACTAAGAATCCTATATGTCACTCACGCACGAAATACATTGAAATACGTCACCACTTTTTGCGTGATCACCAGCAAAATGGCACTATTAACTTAGAATTTATTGACACTGATCATCAGCTAGCAGATTTTTTTACAAAACTACTATCCGAAGAGCGTTTCAACTTTCTTTGTCGTAAAATAGGAATTTTGGAAGAAGCTATTATTCATTAAAATAACCTGCATAAATATCGAGTATGTCTTGATTCTTTATGATAAAATTGCTATGGGTACAAGCCGAAAGGGTCCTTCTGACAACAAGATGTAAAAGCCTAAGCGACACGGTGCACTAGTCCTCAGGACTACCGCTAGCTGGGATCCGGCCCCTGCAGCTACCCCATGGCAGCTTTAAAATATTGAATTGTGGCATAATTCCTTATTTATTACATGGTATATTTTTATTTATAACATGCTAAAATTTAAATTTTCAAACTTCACTTTGATTCAGCATTCACTTATTGCTATTCTCTACTTGGTTTTCTAATTTTATATGTGCATCCATCCATTACTTTATTTCTTTTAGTCTCACTCTTTTTCAACTTCATTGTTTTAGCCTGATTTCTGTTCTGGCCAAAGAACCCAGAATTCAGGCCGAACTCTGCCTTACCCAGAGTTTAGGCCGAATTCGGTCTGGTTCTTCCAGAACTGTAAGCGGGCTCAGCCGCTGATCAACTTTTGATCCAATGGTCCAAAATTGCTCCGACCATTCGAACCCTTACACTTAAAACCGGGCTCTCCTCTTCTCTCTCCTCCATTTCCACCTTTTAAACTTCTCCAAACTACTCCTCTTCAAACCCTAACCCTAGTTCTCCCATCCTAGTGCATCTTTCTTCTCAA
Source organism: Iris pallida (assembly GCA_029216955.1). Taxonomy (NCBI): domain Eukaryota; kingdom Viridiplantae; phylum Streptophyta; class Magnoliopsida; order Asparagales; family Iridaceae; genus Iris; species Iris pallida. The sequence continues at coordinate 26,517 of JANAVB010029156.1, read as the reverse complement.
AATTCAAGGAGAAGGATTCTCTCATCATTCTCTTCCATCTTTCATCAACAAATTGAGGTATATTTTCACACTTCTCTCCATCTCAATTTCCTTATTTTTCTTCATTATTTTATGGCTCCCAAGTTGTTCAATAGAGGGAATAAACTTCGAACCGAGGGTGCGTCCTCTTCGAATGCTCCTCATCGTGTTGAATAACCCGTTGAACAACCTAACCAACAACCTATTCACCCGTTGTTCAATCCACCTTGTCCACTCGACCCCAATACGTACGATGACCGGATATTTGTATCACTAGACGCTTCCAATGAGTGGTTTAGTGATTTTTGATCACGTCCCGTGTATGCGGGTCATCCTATAAATTTCACCATCTTTTCACAATATGATTCATTATTTCATGATCTATGTCTTGATGAACTTGTCACTACCAATTCCGTTATCTATCTCAATGCCATCCAAATATTTTATTGCAACCTTACTCATGATGATACACATCTATTTTCACGTGTTGTGGGCATTGATATTTTTTTTGATGATTTTGACTTCGTCGAATACCTTGAAATACTGGAGCCAAACTCATGGGAGAAACTTGTCGAAGCTCGCAACTTTCAATTCCCCGATGGGTCATCCCTAGAAAGCTTTAAGAACGATTTTGACTTCGTGCTTGTTGAATTATACGTCCGATTTGCCTTAGCATGCCCAAGTCTCAACCCGTCGCAAGGCGTCGATTTGGTTCCGCGGACCCCTTACTAAATATTGCCGAAGATCGACCTCTAATATTTTTGCGTCAAAGTATAACCTGCACACGAAACCAACTAAAATCAATACTTCATCGATTCGGACTTGCGCCTTGGTCGATTCGATTTCTTAGAATCTTCGAGCCGATTCAACGCACTCATCCTTCGGGGCAACGCGGCGCTTCGCATCGATTCACTCGATGCATTCTTCGGGACAAGGCAACTCTTCGCATCGACTTAGTTCGATGCGTTGCTCGGGACAACTTAACACTTGCACCGTTATTACTCGATGCGTTCCTCGGGTCGATACGTTTCTCGGGACAACGTAACTTTCATATCGATTCGTATCGATACGCAATCGGGTCAACGCTACTCTTCAAGTCAACGACTCAGCATAATACACCATGCGGAGCGGGGCATTACATAATATACCACTCAAAACAAGGTTCGTCCCGAACCGAAACCAATACTAAATTTCCAAGGGTTTCATTAGATCGTTCCACGATCTCGTCTCACTATCGTTTGGATCGTACAACTTAGTTTGGAATCATACACATATTTTAGGTGTCCCACCAATATACGCATTTCAGCCAAGCTTAGTTGTAAGATATCGGAACAACGCAAACATGTAACTTTCTTATTTTCAAGTACTCGCCATCTCGTATTCTCGATCGAACTTGGCTCTATTACTTGTTCTTGCAATTCTAGCACACATGCATATTGATACATACACGATCGTCCAACATAAGTCAAGGCACACGATGCGATTCAAAAATCGCATTTCTTACTTTGTATGTTTCATCGGGACTATCAATTCTACGCATCGCGTCAAGCCGTCGCGCATCCGATCACAACGATCCTCCGCAACGCCGTGCGTTCGAAATCGTTACCCAACTATTTCCGAAGTCTTGCTATGCAACTTATCTCGATACGACTTCCTTAGTTGACTTGCAAATGCATCAACATTCAGGACTACGTCTGCTAGGTGACTTACCTAGCACCGTGCTTAACTTCTCCTTACGCAAGTTTAAATTGACATTGTACAAAGGCCACAATTTATCCGACACGAAAGTTTACATCAAGGCGATGGTGCTCAAGACAACGATCGCCTTGACACGAAGGTCTTTACGATGCGTCTTACGTTCGATTCCTAACGAGTAGGAATTCACTAGCCAAATTCCCAACTTATCCATCTCGCAACATCGAATATAACTTCGATTCACGCAAGCTAAATTGCAAGGTAAATCCGAACCTAACGACATGTCTCGTAAGTCGTTCTCTTATCGTTCTCTCGTGCATAGCACGATTCTCGCAATCGCCTATCTGATCACCAAGTTCGTTGGTGAATTTCTAGCTCGACCATCAACCAACATAACCATTCAAGTATCCATCCAGTGAATACTCAAAATCTATTTATATCATTCTCAATCGAAAGTTGTTCCAACAATTCTCGATCGCCTAGACTTATCGTCAACATGTACCGCGTTAATTTGTTATCGATGCAATCCCATATGCGATATCGCATGGGTCATCTTACGGTCTGCAACATTCAATTTGATTTGGCGGTCAAGTCTTCTAGGGTCAGCTGCCCCGAAGCTACGCTCGATAATTGTGGATCATCACCGAAGGACAGTGTACTACGAACCATGCTATATCTTATTTCGGGGCCAAATCACGTTTCGATGATTCTATGCGACTATCCAAATTTCCGAACCAAACCATTTCTATCGGCGCAACTTAAGCGCAACTATCCTCCGAGTAAGGTCATGCACTCCTTCGATGATTCTGCTATTCACGATGCGTCTACTCGCATTGAGTTCGAGTCTATCTTATTTTCGCGGTCGACACACGAGATGCTATACACATCGAGCAATCGTCGATGACTTTAGTCTCGTCTTTGATCAATCACAAAATTTACGATCAACCAAGTTCGTTCATTCTCGTATCGTTACTTACAAAATTTCATAGCGCGAGGCACACTCTATTTTGTATTCTCACATCGTTTACGTTTCCTTACATATCGATCTCGATACGCCGTATCCATTTCGATAACGTAAGGGTCAACTTTGAATTCGTTTCAACGTCAACTTAGCTCGCATCGCATACATCCAAGTTCACAACAAACTTTTCCTTACGCATCGACTCATTCTCTGATTCGCCGCATCCCGCTATACTTTGATCGCGTAACTGAGTTACCGATTATCCAACATCGAACCCTCAAGTCATACGATCTCGCCCTCTAAGTTTTGCGTGTTTTCAGTCGTACTCAAATGAGTTTTGCCGTAACGTAACCAACTATTTCTTAGGCACGATTACTCGCGTCAACCAACTTTCTTACCGAAGTCGTATATCGTGCGATTCGATTATAATTCGCGTCGCCCCATATTTCTATCGAAATTGCAATTCGTGCGATTCAATTCGCCTAGCCAAACATTCCTATCGAGATCGCAAGTCGTGCGGTTCGATTTCAACGTTTCGAATTTCCTATCCCGTCGATCCGATTGTTGCCTCAGGGCATAATCGTTTCGCTAGTTTCCGTCATTCGACTGACACATAAATTTTTCAATCGACGTAATCGTTCAATGTTACAAGTCCCGCCTTAACGTTCTAATCGATCATCGAAGAACACTTGCATCAACATGCCGTCATACAAATCCTCAATCGAGTCTCGGTGCTATCCCGTCCGTTGCGGACAAACCTTCCGCAATTCTCACAACGCGTCGATGCAATTCATTGCACAAGTGGTATACCATATACCACTCGAAATCGAACCATTCATCGCATCGGTGGTATGCCATATACCACCCAGAAATCGAGTAACTTTCGTCGCAACGTACTCCGTATGAACCAACATTTTATTTCGACTCACGATTTCCGCAGTGATCGTGCCTGATCACAATCGTAACTTTGATTAATTCAAATCCGATACAACTCGGCCAATGTATTCATTTGCCAACACAAGCTCGGCACGCAACCGAGCCGATTTCATTTCTTGATTTATAACTTTGTTTTCTTCCGTTGTAACTTGTACAATAATTTATTCTCAATATCCGTCGCACTTCGTGCAGCGATTACTTTGATACGCGTTGCACCACGTGCAATAATTTTACTTTCGATACGCATTGCACATCGTGCAACGATTTATTTCTGACATTCAAAGTCAATGCTCAAATCCGTTCAACACATTCGATATTGACTTTCATTTTCTTTTCAACGCATCATTTACAATCAACGCATGGCAATTGCTGCAGCAACATTCCACGAATTTCATTGTATCGATGCAACCAACATTTCTCGTATCGTTCGTTGTAACCAACGAATATCTCGAATTACAATTCATGACGTGTTGCATCCGCGGCAACCAATCCTTGAATTCATATCTCGCAACTTGTTGTACTTATAGCAACAAACCTTTCCCGACTTTTCCAACGAACACCATATAATTTCCAAACAACACGCGGCAAAATTACATGATTTGTATTAGACTTATTGTATGGAACATCCAGTGCGGCATCGGGTAGAGTCAAGAGTGATTTCGGTTGGTGGTGGGCAACTCTTTGGAATTGGAATGAAGCAAGCGTCCAGAGGAAATTGAGCCTAGAGCTCTGATACCAATTTGTCACGCCCCGACCCGGAATCACCCGAATCATCGTCCTCGCAGGGGGCGTGATGCCGCACGAGCCTGGAGTTGCGCTCGTGCAAGGCAAGATGACAAGTTCTCAAATGGTTATCTTTTGATTCGATATTTACAACGATAGGAAAACAGAGTATACGAAACAATTTTCTTTATTGATATTCGAAACTGAGATTACAAAGGCTTTCGATAGCCTAACAATATACGCCAGATTGGCTACAACACTCAGGTTCTCTCTTGCCCACAAAGGATTTCACCGTTCCATACATCATGCCTTCTATATCTCGGCCGCATCAATCCTGTCACGAGTCCGAGCGTCAATGCGATCGCCCGCTTCAATACGCTTCGGCATTCCAAGCCTCAATGCGTTCAAGCAACGCTTCGCCGCGAGCCTTCCATTCCCTGCACCCTGCATGAAGCTGGTGGGGGATCAGTACGTTCGTCCTCGCATGTATTGAAGCAAAGATCATCTTTCTAAACCGACATTTTAATATTTATGATGAATCATGCAACTTAGCTTATGATCTTGTTATGTTCTCCTTAGGGTCAATTTCATGGCATATTCGAAAGCGTAAAGCATGTTATCATAGCAAGCATGTTATCATATTGAATAGGCAAGCAAGCATTCTCGTATTTGATTCGTGGTGCGACTTACAAGTCGACGCACTCGCCCTTGCACCGACGCAAGGTGAATACGCCTATCTGTATTCCCTGTCATGTTATAAGTGCCTTCTATTCGGATCCATCCATGCAGGATACGTATACCTTGCACTTCCAAACCCATCGCCCTTAACTATATGAAGGTCACTAGCTTGTCAAGCTAGAATGGACTTATATTCGAAACATAAGACGATGTTAACTCCGTGCGGTTGCTAACCAACATCAGAGGCCATCGAAATAATCGCAGCAAGTTGCTTAACACATTCACCATAAGGTCGCTACCCTGTCCGGTCGAAGTGGTGCCAACAATACTCAAACGAATCCCTCCTAGGCCGAACGGTCCCAGCGCCCTAGCGCGCCGCCGCGTTCGAGGGAAACCCATGCACGGGCTTTTATATCTTTAAGTCCATTTGACCATTTGACCATTTGGCTATGCAACGAATCTTATATTTCATACAACCAAGCAAGTTCGCTTATCGCTATTTCAATTGGCACAATGCCCGAATGTCCTCAACGAACGCCCGAAGGCCATGAACATTTCGAAAGGCACCATGCCGCATTACCCATCTCGTATTTCCTTCGTTAACTTTCTATGTTCTTACGTTTCATACTTCGTTTCAATGTTCAATGGAATTATGCCTCAACTCAATGTTCGCCAACCGAACGACCCGAAGGTCCCGAACACCTTTTGAGGCTTTATGTCATATCCGATAGTTCCGCCACATTCGTGCCACAACTGTATTCCTTCGCAACGAAGCCATCTTTTGTTATCTCGTGCACGTAAGCACGTTTTGACATATTTATCATTTATCCTTCGCATCGTGCACTTGCTGCACGCGTCGAAGTCGTATTTCCACGTTCAATGTTCGTGGCTTGCGCGCTAGGGCGCTCGCCTATTGTCTTTCAATGTTCTAGCCGTTCTAACTCGTGTGCGAAGGCACGGTATGGTTCATGCACTTAGGTACTCGCCGAGTACAGTTATCCCATGTTATTGCGGCTTGCGCACCGAGGCGCTCGCCTTAGCGATATCCAATATTCCGTAGCGACTTGTGCATTTGATGTACGTTTCATTTCAATTGTACTAACTTAGTGTTCGACACACGTTGTGATTATCTCCGATCGGACCACGCCCGTGGCGTCGATAGGTTAACTTAGCATACAATGATATATTTGACTTATCGAATGAAGGAGTAAAAAGAAGTCAATCCACCCACCTTGAATCGATTTGCCTTCGTCGTTTCGCCGAGCCGATGCGGCTCGATTCCCTAACTTTGTTGCACGGCCACTCTCCTGACTTAGCCATTCGAGCACTTCGTGCTTGTTGAATTATACGTCCGATTTGCCTTAGCATGCCCAAGTCTCAACCCGTCGCAAGGCGTCGATTTGGTTCCGCGGACCCCTTACTAAATATTGCCGAAGATCGACCTCTAATATTTTTGCGTCAAAGTATAACCTGCACACGAAACCAACTAAAATCAATACTTCATCGATTCGGACTTGCGCCTTGGTCGATTCAATTTCTTAGAATCTTCGAGCCGATTCAACGCACTCATCCTTCGGGGCAACGCGGCGCTTCGCATCGATTCACTCGATGCATTCTTCGGGACAAGGCAACTCTTCGCATCGACTTAGTTCGATGCGTTGCTCGGGACAACTTAACACTTGCACCGTTATTACTCGATGCGTTCCTCGGGTCGATACGTTTCTCGGGACAACGTAACTTTCATATCGATTCGTATCGATACGCAATCGGGTCAACGCTACTCTTCGAGTCAACGACTCAGCATAATGCATCGTACGGAGCGGGGCATTACACACAGGACCATCAAAATGGTGTTCGCTGATATCAACCCGTTCTGAGGACTTGAAGCCTACTGTACGGATTCCGATCTGTATAGGTCAGTCCCTGGGACGACGACATCAATGATGCTGATGACAAGGCTGAGACGGCTTCAGAAAGTGCAACAGTGGCCGAAGAACCTTTAAAGGTTTGACTAAAAGGGAGGCCTCCCAAGGTGTCAGCGCCTCTCGTTGTTAAGCTTCAGGGCAAAGCTCCACCTTCGCCTCCAGTGATGATAGAAGATGGTCAGGAGCCTAAACAAATAAGGTTACCCCGGAGGTCCCCAAAGCCGACCATGAAGGTACAGGAGCATCCGACCACAATCCCCTTGATAGTCAAGCTGAAAGGGAGGCGTCCTGCTTCTCCTCCGGCGGCAGCTCTAGTCCTCACTTACGAAGAGCTAGAAGATTATGTCTGTGCCAGCACAGAGGCCCACTGTCTCGATGACGTAATCCCTCGGGACAAAATATTCCACTTTATTAACAGAAAGTTGTCATCGAACTACTTTGGTGCATGCTGGAACACCAAATATTTCCTGGAAAATTATCTATGTAAACTACAGACGCAAGTGACAACTGCCAACCATGTGAGCCGAGTTGTCCCTGCCCTGGATGCCTACTTCATAGTCCTAGCCAAGAAAAAAGAAGAAACCCATCATATTCGGTCGATTGGAGCATCCGCAGCGAATAACTCCTGAAGACACAGACCTCGACAGCGGCAAAATGTAATTCTACCACTACACGTCGCAGGCCAAAAACCTTATCCAGAAGATGGGCTACGACCTGAATAGCAACAAGGGGCTCAATTATGGAAAAGTTCGGCGTCTTCCCTTACGGATTCACGCTCCAAAGGGAAAAGCTGAAAACTACTAGCAACATACTCGTCGAGGGCTGGGGTACGTTACACCTACGACCACCTCAGAAGATTCAGAAGACGAAAAAGTCATGAGGCACTCACACTCTTCTGACTCTTCAACTTGGGACTCCAATACCAGCACGGGTCAAGTCTTTAAGAAGATGTTGTCTGCTAACATGATCACTAATCAGTTAACCGTCGAAGATAATCAGCGCAGGCGGTTACAAGAGTTAGAAGCGCTGGATGAAAAGTGCTTGCTCGTGCAGCAAAGGATTGAGCTTTACCAAGCTTGCATCTCTGGGGTCTTCAACAAAAAAGTCTATAAAAGATCCTACCAGGTGGGCGACCTCGTCTTGGCAGTACAGAGACCGATGGTGATGACCTACAAGATGGCTGGAAAGTTCGAGCCCAAGTGGGAAAGACCGTTCGTCATAGAAATAACATACTCCAACGGTGCTTATCGGCTAGCTAAGCCTAATGGTGACTTGCTAATGATGTCCATCAACGGCAAGTTCCTAAAGAAGTATTACAGCTGAAGACAGAACCAGCATAGGAACCCACATCCCCTGAAAAGGGTGTCCATGAGTTTTGGTAAGGGGATCTCTCTTTCTCCCTCCTATATTTTCTTTCAAGTAGATGAAGCACTTCATGTCCACATTACCTCTGGATTGCTCCTCTATGCCTGGAAGATGCGACTACCATGTCCATATTACCTTTGAGTAGTTGTTCTTCTCGCATCCGTTCTATGATTATCCCGATGGTCTAGAAAGCACTTCACGTCCACATTACCTCTGGATTGCTCCTCTACGCCTGAAAGATGCGACTACTATGTCAACATTACCTCTGAGAAGTCGTTCTTCTCGCATCAGTTCTATGATTATTCCGACGGTCTAGAAAATAGTTCACGTCCATATTACCTCTGGATTGTTGTTCTATACCCCGGCATAGATCAAGCCTACCACGTCCATATTACCTCTGGTCAGGCAAATCCATTATGAAGATTCACTCTTTATTCTGAAGACAAAAGCAAAGGGAACAAGAAAGCTTCTACATATAAAAACATGTGGATACAAAGACCTATTACAGACTCTTCGTAGTTACATACACAGAAGCCAAAAAAAGACCTGAAATTGTAGTACAAGCTCTCAATAGTACGGACAAGGCAGTGATAGAGCCAATCACTTCCTGATCAAAAGGAATCCACCACCTGAAGTTGCTACTGGCCCGAGCCGGGGATGAAGACCAGCACAGGACTCCCCAATCTTCCCAGCTATATGGAGAGAGCAACCACAGCAGCAGGCCTTGCCATTCCTCGGTCGGCATGGTAACCAATACGAATTTAGGAAGTAAGGATTTGAGGCACCATTGACACCCACGACATCCAGGACGGGGGACGTCTCAAGATCCAGTAGTATTTTTACTACAGCTTCTTTGGATGAAAAGATTTGCCACCGACGGCCGTCTCAAGCAAACTCCAGGGTTGTCAGGAGACAAGCATCGAGCAAGCAAGGCCATTGTTAAAGCAGATGAGTCTTCTCTTGAAGGGGATAGTACTTTATATAGGTTGTTCGCATGGTCCAAGCACGAGCCAAACATCGGTCAGAAGGAAGCTTACAAGTAAAGCTAAAGTTCCACTCCATGTCAGAAGACAGTACTGCAAGTGGCCGAAGGAACGTGATTATGAACCTCTTCTGCTAAAGAGATTCGTGATCACTGTAAAGACACAAGAGGCTCTAATATCAAGAAGCCATCAGGAGCCCATACTCTGAAATGATGACTCAGGACAATTAATGCTAAGAGCTAGGCGTGACACCAGCCATCACCCAGCACGTACAGTCCTGACACGTGTTTATGCTTATGTTCAAAGTATCCCGAGCTTGACTCAGGTTTGGGATACTTTGAAGGGGGTCTTATAGAAGCATAAAAAATCTCAGCTGAAGACATCCCTTCGCCAAAGCGCAAAAGATGCAAAAGACTGAGTCTCGGTGCTAAAAAGACAAAACAGAGGATATGGAGAGAAGTCCCTTTATTGTCATGTCTACCAAAGTCTAGTACAGACACATAAGGACTATACAAAAGGGACCAATTCTGTTCTTTTACAAAGGATCTAGTACAGATTCAACAGAGCCTAGAGGGATCTACAAGGGATGCAGTCTTCGTCGAAGCGTAGCCTTCCTTCTTCTCGATACGCACGCTGGAAGATTGATCTCCATCGAAGCGTGTTCTGGCTTTCTTGTGGGCATAGCCTCTCAGAAGCATATCAGTTACTCAGCACTTTAAAGAAGCCAGAGCCTTCAAGCCAGAGGCACAGCCACATGTCTGTACCAACCTCAGAAATAAGATGGTGGAAGGCCCTCCTTCCATTCTTTTGCTTCAGAAGCCGGTGTCTTCACTCCCGAGGTACGGCTACCTGCCTGCGCTTATCTCAGACACACAAAGGTGTTATACCCTTCCCTCCACCGCTAACGCCTTTACTGTTCAGAGGTGCAGCTACTTACCAATGTCCGCATGAGACACAGTATGGTGATATGCTCATACCATCTCCATTCCTATGGTGTAGTCGTCTGCTCTGGATCAGAAGCTTAAGTCACTTCTCTATAGGAGACTTGGGAACTCCCATCGCAACCAATGCAAGTCAGCCTGTCGCTCCAAAAGCACAGTAACCTCGCCAACTTAAAGCATAAGCCTACTTGTTGCCTACAGCACAGTGACTCCGGTATCCCAAAATATAGCTTCATAAGTTGCTCTATATGCACAGAAGTCAACTATTGTAGAGAAGATTGGGATTAAATCATGATTGATATCATATTAGATTGATTTAAATCTTAGACGATGATCAATTAGACTCTAAATCCAAGATGAAATCCAGAGATTTACTCGGCTATATCAAAGCAAGCAAATCGACACGCGCCATGTGTCACCTCCTTCGGTTATGTTTATAACCACCAGAGATCTCGTTTGAGGGGAATTTTGATGTCCGCCATGTGTCAGCACCGCAGAAGCCCGTACCATACAATGATGGCAGATTCTTTCATATCTCAGGAACCCTAATACACATTGCATATGTGCTCTATTCTCTATAAATAGAAGGAGTTCTTCTTCCACTAATGAATAGATAGAGGAAAAATTGACAATCGAAAATCTTCAAAAGGATCAGCAATCTCTATCCATGAAGAGTCGACCACCCTCATCCATCGATCAACCAAAGAACCAATCAACCATCTTCAAGGGATCTTCTTTTCCAAACAGCCTCTTGATAGATGACCCCAGAGTCCCATCAAAGGCGTCAGAGAGCCATAGCAAGGTTGATTCGTCGTCAGATCGTCAATGGAGTAAAGGAGCTGCTGTAGCGTTTGATCTCCATCGTCACACTTTTCCAGAAACCTCTTCTCCCTGTACTTAGAATATTTTGTTTAGGACTTCCTTCTTTGTACAGAGATACTTATACATTCAATAAAGCAAAAAGTTTATTCAACCTTTTGTTATGTCGAACAGTGTCGATGGTGAACTCAATCTCTCAATCGGGTGGCTTGCAAGGTAGCTCTTCCGGAAACACATCGAGCAATTCTATCACAACGTCCATCTGATTTGCGTTTGCACCGTCGTATCGCATGTCACCCACATAAGCCAAGTAGCCTTCACAGCTGGAATACAATATATTTTGAGCAGATATCGCAGATATCACCATACAGGCCGTCGACGCTTCACCATACGAGTAGTAGAATTCAGTTTCTCCTGGCTAGCAGAAGGTTATTGTCTTTCCAGCACATTCGATGGTGTCCTTAGAAGCATCGAACCAATCCATCCCAATTATGATTTTATAGACCTTGATATCGAGAATTATCATATCTAAATATATTTTTCTACCTCTAATACAGACGATTCGGTCTCTACAGCTAGTGTGTAAGTAGTTGCGTGCCCGATGGGATCCTAACACTAAGGTTAAGGCCTAAAGGTGTCACAGAAAATTTGTGCTCGACGGCAAAGTCTGCCATTATAAAGCTATGCGTGGCACCTGAATCAAATAGCACACGAGCAGGTTTGTTATGGAATAGAAATATACCTATCACGACTGTGTCAGATGAGAATGCTTTATCCCAGGTCAAGGCGTAGACTCGTCCTTGGGCATTGGGGCGACTGTCTTGACCATTTGCTTGTGCGGTTGGAGGAGCTCGGGGTGCCTGGCCTCGGTTCTCTAGACGATATTGCTGTTATTGAGGTGCCATTGGATTGGGCCTTCTGGTCTGGCAGTTCAAATACAGATGGCCTGTCTTACCGCAGTGCCAGCATCTGCCTTCAGAGACATGGTAGTCGTTGGCATGGTGACCAAAGTTGTTGTATTTATTGTAATAAGTGTCTGCATGGGTTCCTCCCTTGGTATCCACCCGGGTATCCGCCCTGGTGGCTTTTGTTTGGACGCTTGGTCATATTGTTACCTCTCGTATGGCTATGGCGCTTGTTATTGTAGGTATGCACAGTATCGGTAGCGACTGGAGGGTATTGAGGTTGGAGACAGAGGGCATGGTTGAGTGACTCACCCATTGTTTGGTATTCAATCATAGTCAAATAGGCAGATATGGAAGGCCTCAGGTCCACTTTGAATCTCAGTGCTCGACTCGCCATTGTTGGTAGATAGACAGTTACGAATCAGGCCAGCTTGTTGAATTCTACAACATACTGACGTATATAATATTTTCCTACTTCAGCTGCATAAACTCGTTCTTCTTCGCCTGATGGATCGATGTTGTTAGGTACTCAACTTTGAATGCCTTGCGGAAGGTATCCTAGGAGATCAGTGTGGTTGAATTATCACGACGGATCGCTTGCTTCTATACGGCCCACCAGTCGTGCACGTTCAACGGAAGTTGAAGTTGAGCGCAAGCGACTCGCTTTATTTCTTCGATGTCGAGGAGCTCAAAATTGTCTTCGATCTCTTTTAACCAATCGATTACAAGAGAAGGGACTTCAGTGGCAAAGAAGGAAGTGCAAAATGCCTTCTTGAAATTGGTTATATCAAAGGTATTTTCTCTTGCAGTGCAGGCTGAGGCGTGGTCTCCCTTGGTGCGACTTCTGTAGGTCGGGCCACAGGTTCGACGTTATGGGTCATTGCAAAATTTTTGTTGGCCACTACTATTTATATTAGATGCCATAGCGTGTCAAGCTGTATTTGCTACATCTTGAACTGTGATTCAAACCTGGCTTCAAATTGGGCATGTCGCCTCTCAGATTACAGGCCCAGAGTTTCGTTTTTACGTTGATATGTTGTAGCCTACTTCTTGTTTCCACACAAAAAAAGTCCAAGAAATGTTGGACCTTTTGTATTATTAAAAAAAGATGTACAACAAGAATTTTAAACAAAAATTCCGAGTACAATAGAATCTGGGGATTGGGGTGATAGAGATTAAGTCGACTTCGACTTCTTTACTCCATTGACGATCTGATGCAGAAGTTGTTGAAGCTTGGTAGTTGATGAACTCTCGGTAGCAAGGAGAACTTTATCAGTGAAAGCTCTCTTTCTTCCTAAAAGTTCTTTAGCAAAGAAGCGGTATACATAGTCTCTTCTTTTGCCCGTGTTATGTGTGTCGCGAGGAAGGAACTGTCCTCTATTTATAGCTTTTATTACGGGAATAGCCATGTGCGTATGTGCAGAAAATACATTGTCTTCTACCTTAGAGATGCATAAAATTGGGTAGACGCATGAGCCTTAGGGGTTAATGGAGAGTGAACGTGCTTGCGAATCACGTATAGCTCGCCACGTATTTTGAAACGTGCTTCCCGAAGCACTGTCATGTCAGTACACGATTTATTTGATAAGGATCAGTTATGCGTCAAATATTGTTAGACGTATAGCAATTGGTTGCCTGCTACAATAAATAACTTTTCTTTGAGTAACTATGTGTCAGTCAACACTTACACGCAAAGCTTCTCCAATTGTTTGTTACAAACCACTGATATAGAAGTAGACACATACAACTACTTCCTTTACAGCTGGCAAAGTGTAGTGATAGGGATGACAAAATTACTGACATCTTTCTCGTCGTCTGAATACTGTACACTCCCCGAGGTCTGTCTCTTCACACAAAAGACAAAAGTACATCGTGCGTCTGGATGAACCATGCGTCTCTTTGGCCCATCTTTAAATAATGTGTCTTCTTAGAAATTCTAAGTCTAACAGTTTCTGACTTAGGAACTTCATACTTCTAGGCGTATGACATTTATGCGCCTCTTTTAGTATTTTTCATGCTTCTACAGGACCCCCTTCAAAGTTTTTAAAACTTGAACAAGTTTTAAAATACTTTAAACAAGAACATGAAAGAGAGGATTCTATCACATAAAACTTTTAGATACATCAGATCGCTTGCCATGCTTGTCATTTGCTTTGACTAAATCCTTCAAAATTTGAACTGTCTTTGAAATTTGTGGCGACCGTTCTTGGCAATTGCTTGGATCGAGGCTAAGTCATCTGCCATCCGTGATTTTTGGAACAGAAAATCATACAACAGTTAATGTCGAACTGATCTCTTCGTCCAAAACCAAGTCGCATAGTACCTCGCCGTATAGTGAGTCTTTGTCCTTATAAATATGAAATAACCTTGACAGGATTTGTCATCATCACTTTTAACCATGCACTTGATGATTAACACTTCAGCGAATTTGTGCAAACTTGTGAAGGGATTGAGCATCACCTTGCTGGGAATAATGCTCTTTGGTTATGCCAGAAGTCGAGATTAAGATCGATCTTCAAAAGATAAACTTTTCTAAAGTATGCTTCTTCTTCTCCTCACCAGTCACTTCTTTTTCACACGAAGTCTTATAGAAATGATTCCCACTTTGATCATGTTCTGAACACAACATGTCTTCAAAGCACATAGTTACACTTATAGAAAGATGTACGATAAAAATAGAAATTATACTATATACATAGGCAAGATTGTCAATATTGTGTTGTTTGGGGAGTACTGCTGCAATGCTTAGGCGCATAAAATTTTAACACTTTCCTATGCACCTCTTACTGTTATGCGGTAAAACTATTTTATGTGCCTAACTCCATTTCAAACTTGTCATATTTTTAGGATACTCCTTGGATGACAGGAGCTCAGATGGAGCTTGGAAGAACATCATAACATGTCTAACTCGACATTATTCAGCACATTACATGGAGGACCTTTGCAGTCCTCAGACTCAGCTTGCTCTCTGCACCCATCTAACGAGGCTTGCAATTGGTTGGTTTTACTATCGTAGTCTGTGATGAGATCGGGCCTAAGTACCAATCAAAATACTGTCGATGACGGACAGTGTCGACAGTTGGCAAAAATCTTGGACTGTGTGCCGGTCTAATTTGTATCATCCCGCCCGAGCATACTGTCGGATACAGCAGAGGGTGACCCACACTTGGAGATGTAAAGTAGGAGTCTCTGGTTGAGCACCTTCTGGGGAGATTAACTAGTGTTGTGTTCCTACCTCCAACTTTATGAGGTTGTGGCAATATTGGCACTGGACTTATATGTCACAGTCTTCCCTCTCTGCAGTTATCTCTTTCAGTGCAATATTTTTCATATATTGTGGTTTGTACTGAAAAACAACATGATGGAGAAGGTCCTAAATGTAATAGACCCCCATCATCCATCATCATGACTTAAAGATGAAAATCCAGAGTGTAATAGATCTCATCATATGTAATCATGATTTCTGAAATAAAAATGTCTTTTGACTTTAATGTTCATTTTGCTTGCAATGTTCAGCTTTGTATAAGTTCTGACTTGTCTTTTAGAAGAATCACTGTCTTCAAAATGTCGCATAACTAATAGAAGTAGAAGATTAGCACATTCTGTCATAAATGAACTCTGTCATGTAAGACTTAGAAATGTTGTGAAATGTGTAAATCCCTGTAATCAAATACACATAAAATTTACTATTCATCTGATATATTGAACACATAACTCTTAGCTCAGTCTGAGACGCATAAATATTTGCCCTCCTTAACTAAGAACGCATAAGATCACTACCTCTGCTAGACGCATGGAACGATTTAAACAGTTGTTAATCTTTTAAAATCTTCCTTCGGTTCCGAGCCATTACTATAGCCGTCGTTTGGCACAAAAATCGAAGAGTTTGGTATAATTCATCCTAACAACTTGGGATTCGAAGAGTTATAAATTCTCATGCGACTTCTTGGTGCAGTTTATAAAAAGAGGGGAAGAGTGTTGAAGTAAAACTTTCTGCTTTCTTCTCAAACTTTGTCTTTTCCAAGAACTCTTTCATCTTCTTCTATTCCATCGAAAGCTTCAAAGTAATGATCCCAAAGCTTCTACCAAGGCACCGTCATCAAGCAAGATCAAAGAGAAGTCGGTCAATAACTCACCTAAGGCCGCTCCTATCATTGTTCAACCACTGATTGAGGGTAAAAATCTTTCGTTGGGAATCTGAAGGTTTTTGAACTCTATTGTTTGTAATCAAGAACTCATGATAGGACTGTGTGATAATAAGTCTTGACACATGAGTGAGGAAACTCAACTCTAAAATGTGCAGACTATTTTCCATTATATGCATTGTTGTTGCTGTGAAGCTCCAACCAAAAAATACATGCTTTGGTGTTATGTGCCTCTGTAAGTTGTCGCATGAGTGTAACTGCATTTATGCGCTCCTTAAAATTATGCGTCATAAATAAGTAGCAAAAATAAAGAGTAGACGCATAAGATCTTATGCGTCTATATTGCCTTTTGTGAAAATAGATGCAAGATTTGTCTAAGTCATGTGACTAATTTTCCTCCTTCTTCATTTTGTAGTTCATTTTCCAACTACCATGCTTGGAGAATCTTACTTGGATGTACCCGAAGGAATGTTAAGCACCAACCACTCTGAGTTGATATCTTATATGATGGCTCAAACCAATAAAGATCAACCTTCTTCAAGGCAAGAAATGATCCTCGATCAAACCCAAAGCTTTATACAAGTGATGCTGACTAGTGGTGGCTTCATTCTGAATAACGAAAAGTTTTTGAGACCAGCATTTTTTTTCGGAGATGCTTTGATTAAAGGATAGGCATTCTTGAATACTAGTCTCGAGAAATTGGAAGATGTTTGTTCCATCTGCTGAACGTCATCTACCCTTGACAGCTTACTCTCTGGTTGTTTTTTCGAGGAAAATGGAGTACTCATCACTCCTACACAAGCTAGGGCTCCTGTTGGACAGATTGTTCATCGACCAAATGATACCAACCAGAATACTTTTAAGTGTAAAAAGGGAGATGCCTCTTTCACTCAACTAGGTCTACTGCCTAGAATTATCAAAGTGATGTCGAGCCAGATGTTTTGGGTTATGCTGCTGCGTCCCTTACCAATAATTTACTTTCTAAGGATTTGTCTTATCCTATTGGAGCTTTGAAGTTGTTGAATTGAATTCACTGCGACAGCACATGGATTAATGTTTAAGAGTGGGTCTTAACCAATTATGCAACGAGCTTGAATGAGTGTGACTTGTACTATGCTATCAGGGCCACTTGTCATGGGTTGCATATGAACACTCATATGTTTGTAGCACTTGCATAACTGTACAACTGTGACACTGGCACCTTCTACACCTATTGGTGAGATGGGTTTATCTCTTCATGAGATGCAGACGATCTCTAGACTTCTGTGGGGTAACGAGCCTTATAAAGAGTACACTCCAATAGATGCATAACTGGCCACCATACAGGAAATAAATCCTGATATGTTGGATGTATACAAAGAACTATTGTTTTATCATAACATTTGTTATAGAAGATATAAGTCAGGAAGGACTGAAGGCCCAATCCCTCACACCAAATACTGGATAGACCATCTTTTTGAAGCCCATACCGAAGGATCCGGTCAGGAGGATTATTTAATTTATCCTACGATGTCAGAAGCTGAAATCCAAACTTTAATGAAGGATTTAGGGGAGAAGAACTTGAAAGCGATGGCGCCAATTCCTCAGTCTATTATTATTTCTATCATCTAATTTACCCTCTTTTTGATAAAACAATTATAGCAGGTTATCTGATGGCCTGGCTAAGAAACTGTGTGGTCTTTGGAGGTGTAGGGGCCATCGAGAGGTTAAGCCGGAGCTTCATTCTTCCTGCTATAAAACTGGTGTTTGGTCATAAGCTAGCCTTACTCTCGGCCATAGTATACAACATTCACAAGGGACTGCGTAACTTCGTGGATAATGCATTATATAGCCCAAAAGACAAGGATTTCGTCAGATCAGAACTGCATTCCACTACTTGATGTGTTGGTTGATTCTACACTGTCCCGAGCTGATAAATCTGGGGCTTGAATCTGAAACTTTGCCTGAAGATGGCGTTCTTAGACGTTATAAAGGCAAAACATGAAATTTCACCAGAATTGTATCTTGTAGAAGAGTTCTCGGATACTCATAAGCCTATGATTCCTTCAAGATAGTCCCAAAGTTTACCGATAGTGAGCAGGGCACTGTACTGACAGATAAATGAATAAACAATGCCTCGACTTTGTCAGAAGGGGCATTCCGCTGGCTTCAATCCATTCATCCTTCATATCTAATGTTACAAAGATAGAAGGATATCTATATAAAACCATACCTACCTAGCCATTTTGCCCGTCAATTTGGCTATAGTTAGTGGTTTTTAGAAAATGCTTGCTCCTTTCTTCGATATAAGGGAAGTTTGCTTGATGGGATCAGGGCTTGGCAGTATTATAATGCAGTGGTACCAATACCTCCTTTACTATGCAAATAAAAGCCGATAGTGCTTATATCCTGTATGCTGCTAGCAAGTTCTATTGTAATATAAATTCTCAATCTGCCGACTTTGATCGTGAGTCAAGTTTCATACTGGGCACTAGACTGAAACCAGCAGTCCACGATCTAAAGAATGCTCTAAAAATAGCTTTTCGAGGAAGAGATATCATATGGACGACACCCATTATGGAACCTGAAATAGAGTGCTCTTCAGATGAAAAAACAAAGAAAAGTAAGGGTAAGAGGAAACAAATCTGCCCCTGTATCCTCCCCTTCTTATAAGAAAGCAAAGGTTGCCACAAAATCGTCTTCGACAAAAGTAGCACGTCAGAAGAAGATAGCTCATAAAAAGCAAAAATCATCTGGAAGTCATCATTCTTCTCCATAAATAAATCCTGAACTGGCTGCCCAGACAGTTGATGAATTAGCGATTACTTTCATACCGCCAATTAATCCTTCTATTAGAGAACCGGAGATGACATCTCCCCGGAGGTCGTCTTGTAGAACTCCTTCTCATCAAACTACTAAAAGTGTGAACATTACGAGTTCACCTGCCAGGGTAACTTCAAAAGTAGCTGACTCGTTGCCTAAGAATGATGTTGGTCCTTCCAAGCCTGTTCCAAAGGATGAATCAGTGGATGATTGGGATGACGAGAAAGGTGACCAATCTTATGCAGCATCTGAACTTAAAGATGTAGTAGATGATGGTGGCTCAGCTTTTGAAAATATAGACTTAGGCAACCTCAAAGAGACAAAAGCTAGTCTATAAATGCCCAATGAGTCTTCAACCATTCCTGGTTCAGAAATAATAGTTCCGACTATTGAACCAGAAGTTTAGAATAAACCTGAAGGTACTGTATTTCCCTCCTAAATTGAAACTACAATAGCTGAACAAGTATCTGTGTGGCCTGTTAAAGAATTGGTACCCATCATTACTAAAAAGACTCTTGAAACATGTTTATTCTGGGACAAACAACAAGGTATGGGTACTACAGTTCTTTGCAACATTTGTATTCTCTTTCTTTTATTCAAATTAACTTAATCTTCCTTTTTCATAACAGCTGTTTAAGAATCTCTCCATCTTCTATCTGAGGTAGAAGCTCTAACAATTACCATCCCTATGACACCGCTGACAGGTGTCCATCTAGAGGGTATGGCTAAGGTTTGTATGCAGAGTTTTATTCCCTTTTGGTGAGTGGGATACAAGGAATTATAGAAAGGGACATTCCTTTTGCTCATACTAAGACACCATCTATCCTTATGATTCAAACCATTGAGAGCTTCCCTGGTCATGAAACCATTCTAAGAATATTACTTGACAATCTAGAGAGACGAGTGATAAATCTTGTTCTCATCTGTCATCGTGATCTTTCAGTGATTGAATCTGATGAGCTTAGCAAACTGAACGACGATATCCTCAACGAGGAAGTTTTCCTAGTGAATCAAGAGAAGGTTCTTAAAGAATAAGTTCTCAAAGCTCGTAAAGAATATGATTTTCTTTCAGCTTCCTCGGTCAAGTATGCTTCCTACCAAGAAATGAACGTTGCACGAATGAGCGAACTTACTGCTGAAATCAAAGCCCTCCAGGATGCTTATGCTTTGGAGGAGTCTGCTCTGGCTAAGAACACTAGGCATCAGAAGATCTTTGCTGCTCAATCAAATAAAACTATGAACAAGGTCGAAAGGCTGGACCTTGAACTCGTTACTCTAGAAGGGAAGCGTGCTGAACTTGCACCTTTCAGGGATGATGCTTCCAAGTAGGTCGAAGTTAAATGTCGGGCAACTATCCGGAAAGCAATCTGAGATTGATAATTTGAAGAAGGAGATTACAGAGCTCCACAAAGTGCTTAAAAATATTTAAAGCTTTGTATTTTCCTTTCTTCTTTTTATTTTTGCAGTTGTGGATGAAAGTATTCTGTATCTTTACTAAGATTTTGAAAGTAAAGAACACTTTTGATGTTGCTGGGGTATTTGTCTTCTGATACTTCTCTAGAGGTAATATGGACATAGAAAAGTAGCATGATTGTGTGGACCTATTATCTGTGACATGTCCAATTCGAGCATAGGTAATAGATATGAAATATTGATTACTATCAGAGGTAATATGGCCATGATAGGTGTTTGAATAGACTTATTATCTTTGGCATACCTGATTAGGTACAGATAATAGATGTAGAAGCTGATGACTATTAGAGGTAATATGGACATGTAGATATTTGAGTGGACCTATTATCTTTGGCGTACTTGCTTAGGTACAGATAATAGATGTAGAAACTGATGAATATCATAGGTAATATGGACATGATAGACAATAATTGGTCCCATTACTTGTGATGCATTCGACTGTATCTAAGTAATAAAAAAGGATCAAAAACTTCATCAGAGGTAATATGGACATGAAAAATATTTTTGAAGTAAATTTGTTCAAAGGTAATATGGACATAACAGATTTATAGATTTTTATAGAGAGAGTCAATAAGATAGAATATTTCAGGGATAATAGAAACATGAATATTCTTTTTGGAGTAAATTTACTCAGAGGTAATATGGACATGACAAATTTATGAATGTCTATAGAAGATACGTATCGTAGAATAATTCAGAGGTAATATGGACATGGTTATTCTTTTGGCACAATGGATTATTTTGATTCTAACTGGGGAGTTAAAATCCGATGTCTTCAAAACAACTTGGATTTAATGACAAACTTTTTATAAATTGGAGAATTTGTTTAAAGGATTTCTCTTACAAGAAAGTTTTGTAAGAATTGAAGGTAGTTCTGCTGGAAAATTTGTGAGGACCCATTAATTATAATTTATCCAAAAATAATTGAGATAAAAATAATGGTTCAAAATGAAGTAGATGTTAATATGCAAAGTATTCATTAATCCAGAAAGAAAGATGTAAACTTTGTACAAAACTTGCTGGGGTATACAAGATAATGTCCACTTGTGATTTAGACATAATACTTTTTCAAGAACTTGTCATTAATAGGAATCATTAGCAGATCTCCATTAGGCTTTGCTAGCATGTATGCTTCGTTTGAATACACTGATCCAATGACAAAAGGACCTTCCCATTTAGCTACGAATTTCTCTTTACTTTTATACATCATAATCATAGGCCTTCTTACTAAAAGATCTAGGTCACCGACTTAGAAAACTCGCTCCTTTACCTTTTTATAGAAAGCTTTGAAAATACGGGCTTGATATAACTCCATTCGCTATTGAGCCATTAAGCATTTTTCTCGAGAGCTTCCAATTCTTGTAACCGTAGACGATTATTGTCTTTAGTTGTTAATTCATTGGATAAAGTGATTCGAAGAGACGGGATTTGAATCTTCAGAGGAAGAACTGCTTCGCTTCCGTAGGCCAAAGAGAATGGCATTGTACCGATGGGAGTCTGTACTGTAGTGCGATACGTCCAAAGACATTTACCAAGTTTCTTATTCCAATTACGTTTATTAGATAATGCTACCCCCAGTTTTCACGAACAGGGGTATTTTGGTAATTTTCCACTTCAAAATTATTTTGGAATTATTTATTTATTTATTGTATTATTTTGGGGTTGTTTGAGTCGGGTTCGAATTTCAACTCATTCCGACTTGTATCGGGGACCCGGGGTAGTGTTGACCTTAGTGGGCCCACACACTAGTTAGCCATGGCCCACATGTTAGTTATTTTAGTTAGTGACTAGACTAATTATTTTGGTTAGTATTAATTTGGATTAGTGATTTAGTATTGACCAAACTACCCCCGACTTAACCCCTAACCAATGTATTAGCAAATAGATTAGTGTAGGGGCTTTTGGACTTTCCCATATAGGACAAAAACCCCTTTGTTGGCCGGCCATGACTTGGTGGATAGGCTCCTCCATTCAAACATTATCCATTCTCCATTCTCTCTCTTGTTCTTCCCCAAATTGATTTGACCCTAATCAATTCATCCCCAAATCCTTTCATTTCTTCACCAAATCTTCATCCTTCCTTCTCCATTCAAGCCAAGGAAGGAGCTCCCCAAGTTTGAGAGGATTCAGATCTTGTTCGTGACCGTATGGGATTCCTACGTGTCGGAGGCATTTCAGGATCAATTCGAGTCACCGAGAGGTATAAATCTCTTCTCCTTCTCATTCTTTTCATGCATTAGATTCATTTTGACATATAGGAATGACCCCCTTGGTTTGGTATCCATTTCGTGTCCATTTGGACATTTGTAGAGGTGTCCAATGTGTAGGATCGTATCCTAATGGGGAAAACCCTATGTGGACACTTGTGGAATCTTTTGTGTATTAATTTTAGGTTGTTCTAATATTATTCCAGATTTTTACTATGTGTTAGGAATAGTTTTTCCCATGTATCATAATGTATCATATTCCTATAATCTATATGTATATATATATGGTTATATATATATATATATATATATATATATATATATATATATATATATATATTTTTTTTTTATATTATATATATATATATATATATATATATATATATATATATATATATATATATATATATATATATATATATAAAATATATATATATATATATATATATATATATATATATATATATATATATATATATATATATATATATATAAAATATATATATATATATATATATATATATATATATATATATATATTTTATATTTAATATATATATATATATATATATATATATATATATAATATATATATATATATATATATATATATATATATATATATATATAAAAATATATATATATATATATATATATATATATATATATATATATATATATATATATATATATATATATATCATTCTATATATATATATCATTCTATATATATATATATATATATATATATATATATATATATATATATATATATATATATATATATATATATATATATATATATATATATATATATATATATAATATATATATATATATATATATATATATATATATATATCATTCTATATATATATCATTCTATATATATCATTATATATATATATATATATATATATATATATATATATTTTTTATAAAAAAAAAAATATATATATATATATATATATATATATATATATATATATATATATATATATATATATATATATATATATCATTCTATATATATATCATTCTATATATATCATTATATATATATATATATATATATATATATATATATATATATATATATATATATATATGTCCGGCGCTCCTAGCGTAAGTGGCAGGAGGGGGGGCTCTCGGCGGGGAGACCCGGGATCGAGCCCCCCCTCCCGCACAAGTCGGCTGGGTGGCATGGCCACGGGCTTGTGTGAGGATGACCGGACACCCCAAAAAAAAAAAAAAAAAAATATATATTATATATATATATATATATATATATATATATAATATATATATATATATATATATATATATATATATATATATATGGTTATATATATATATAATATATATATATATATATATATATATATATATATATATATATATATATATATATAAGTGTATATATCATGTGGTGTGACTTTGTGGATTGGTGTTGGATGGGGGCATAGAGGGTCGGCCAAGGTGGTGAATGTGTGTGTGGTTGTTAGTGTAGGAAAGGTGTTTGAAGAGTGGTTAGTGTAGGAGAATGGTTGAGTGTTTAAAGAGAATGTTATATAGAGGAGTTGTGAGATGATTATGGGTGTTAGGAGAGGGGGAACCACTGTCCTAAACCCCATCCTTTACTGCCCAACAGCAGCAGTACAAGCCCCAAACCTGTCCCCTTGGACTGTCCAAGGACAGCCCCTTACATTACCAATTCTGTCCAGATTTTTCCCCCACCCTTTGGCTGTCATTTAACCCCATAATCAGTACACATTTTCTCCAATTTCAGTCCCCCAATTACCCACTTTGCTGTCCCTTGCAAGCCATTAGATGGCTGCCATTAACTGTACAAACTTGTCCCCAATGCCACAGAATAGTCCATGTAAAAAAACCCCCTACCTGCTGTCCCTTAAACCAGTTTACACTGTCCATGAACAGCCATCATCCAACCCATATAGCCCCTTCAAAACAGTCCCTAATTGCTGTCCTATATTGCCACAAGACAGTCCATATATACACCCCTTTATGGCTGTCAAAACAGTCCTTTATTGCTCTCATTTCAGTCCTCCATAACCCCATATCATCCCATATAATTAGCTTGTGTGTATGAGTGTTGTGAGCTTGTGAGAGTGAGAGCTAAGTGAGTGTGTCTAGTAGCCTATAGGATAGCCTATATCTAAACTAGTAGGAAAGCCTATAGGAGAGCCTTGTGTGTGATATATATATGAGTGTATCATGAGAGTGAGTGGTGTGGGTGAATGTGAGAGTGTTGTGAGGGAAATTCATGAGATAGGTTAGGTAATAGGGTAAACCAATACCCATGTGTCCTAACATAGCCTAGATACCAAGGATACCTATTTTCCTTGGTAGGTAAGCCTTAGATAGGTTGATATCTAGCTACCCTAAGGAGCCTAGGCTAGTGCCTTGGTATTTGCGGGGTTTCCTTGGGATTGGGCAAGGTATCGGGATTTACCTTGGTAGGGTAATGCTAGTTTTGCCTAGGAATAGGGTATTTGTGTTAGAAGTCTAAGATAGGGTTAGAACTTGATTTCCTTGGTTGGTAATGATCAAATATGGTGCTCATAGACTAGTTTTGACGTCGGTTGACCTTTTTGACCAAAAGTCAACAAAAGCCAACCGAGAGTCAAACTTAGCCTTTAAGCGACCCGATTTGACCGAAACCAAACCAGAGTTGACCTGTTGACTGAAAGTCAACAGTTGGTCAACATTAGACTAGTTTGACCTAGGGTTGACCTAGATTTGACCAGAGTTTACCAGAGTTGACTTTTTAACCAAAAGTCAACTGTAAGTCAACCTTTGGCCCGTTCGACCTAGTTTGACTTGGATTGACTCCCAGTGACCTAGTATGTATGACCTAGTATGAACCAGTATGACCTAGTATGACTCAATTTGACCTAGATTGACCTAGTTTTGACTTAGACTTGCATTCATGGCTTATATTAGTTTTCTTTTTCAGTATTAAGCCCTGTTTGACTCATAGTATCTTATTTTAGGTCTGTGATCACTCTGAGCATCTGTTCACCTTATCAGCTCAGGACCACAGGCGAGTACATTCACTGATAGTTTTTATTGTCTTGATATCTACTATATCCGATTCAGTTATAGTGTTTTACATAATTCCCGACACGACGGTTCACGGACTAGTATACGTCGGATCCTGTCATGAGATGCTATTCCTAGACTCCTTTGGTATATGAGTATGTGATATTTCTGTATTCATGTACAAATATAGACACTGATTTAGGAGTGGGCTGGCCCCCTGCTCTCGAACCCCGTGTCATGACGTGCCATGTCCGGATTCGTGATACTATTCGGGAATAGGGGAATTATTAGGGGTTATGTGATCAAAGCCTTCCTGTAACTATATTTTGCTAGTGCCACCCTCACCTCACGTAGGGTGTAGCAGACACCCCATTACCAGTTATCCAGGTTGGATGGTATGACTCTTCGTTGAGGACACCGCGGATTGCCGGGCCAAGTGGATAACCATCTCTTACTTCCCTAGCCGATCACATATCGCTCTAATAGTTCAAATCACCTTTTACATTTATTAGTGTATCTTACATTCTAGTTCACTTTACTTTCTGTACTTCTTACCATGCTATGATTCCATTACTCATATGCTCTATCTGTTTTATACTGTACCATGATTTGAGACTAAGTCCTATTTAAAAGAAGGGTTACAACTCCGGTCCTTGTTTGGTTCAAGGGTTGTAACTCGGCTTTCAAATGGTTCCCAAGTCGTCTATATCTTTGTCTTGTATTTCATTATTGCTGTCTCTTATAGTATTTCTCAATTTATGGAACTGCTGTTGGTGTTTTGTACTTGCTCATTTTTCTGACAGGATACCGTTGACAAATTTTACAGATAATTCAGAGGCTAATTGCCCGACCTACTATGGGGTTGAGTCTGATGGATT
>JANAVB010029155.1:0-49982 GCA_029216955.1 Iris pallida | reverse complement strand
TCCCATTTCATCCATCGCCATGCAACTAAGGCAGTAAAAGCAGACAAAGGATACTGACGCTCCATCGACGGTAGCCATATCCTCTGATTGTTCAGTCTGACTACTAGTGGGTTTCTCAAGCATATCGTCTCGTCCTCTTCGAACCCCACACTGTCGCCAAATAGGAAGTACGGCTTCTTGAAACGACGTGCCCCTCCAAGCAAGAACTTCTCATCGGTGATCATCTATTTCAAGAAGGTCTTATCCTGTTCAAGTATGGCAAGTGTCGTTCCATAGGCTGATTATGACTGATCTTGGCCTGAACCTTGCTGACCATGTTGGTTATGAGACTGGTGCCGAGGATTTGAGAAGCATAGCAAAATGGATTCTATCAAGTTTTGGGACAAACATATTAACTGCAAGGACAGAAGAGAAAGTCAGACTCAGAATCCGCAAAAAATTAAGTGCTGGAGGAATCTTATGCGCCCAAAGGGCTATGCGCCTAAAGTAGCATATAGGCGCATAACAAAGCATGTGGGCGCATAACATACAGCAGCTTGTGGGTGCATAATGTATAGCAACATGTGGAAGCATAGCACCACAGTATTGGCGATGCTTCTGTGGGCGCATAAGAATGCTCAGAAGCATGTTGCGTTAGACGCATGCGCCTAGGCAGAGGAAAAGTCTGAGCGTCGCAAATTAATGCTCAAGACTTTATTTTTGAGGCATAGCCTCACCCAGAATCGGGTCTTAGACTGGTGAGGACGCTGCCGCAGGAGGAGAGCGACTCGGTGTAGCCCCCTTGCCCTTCGTAGATCTCTTGGCGGCTTGGGAGACATGGTTCGTAAAGAGAGGAGATGAAGAGTCTTTTGAAAGTTCTAAGAAAAAAGAATAATATATTTTCTCTCTTTCATAGCCTATTTATAGGCATGGGCCATACCCTATGCGCCCATTACTCCTATGTGCCTATACGCCCACTGCGTACTATGCCCACTATGGCTTATGCGCCCACGTGAAGACCCAGTCTCTTGCACACTATGCGACTGCCACTTGCTGACATGGACAACGCATGATGGATGGACCTTTCAAATTCTACCCCGATGAATCTGTCAGTTCAAATTTTTAAGGAAGATCTCAACAGCCATCTCTCTGACAGACTGGCCAAACTCTATGCACCCAAAAGGAGAGCTATGCTATACGCCGACTGCATCACGCGAAGACGGTCCATGCTTCTTTCAAAGTATTTCAAACTTGTTTAAGTATCAAAAACTTTGTAGGGGGTCTTGTAGAAGCATGAAAATTTTTGGCAGACTTGACAACCATGTGCCCAAACCAGAGAAGACACATGCGTCCAAGTCACTAATGAAGACACATACGCCCAAGTCACCAATAAAGACATATTCGTCCAAGCCACCAATGAAGAAATATGCGGCCAAGCTACCAGTAAGGACATATGCGCCCAAGTCACCAGTGAAGCCATATGCACATACGCCCATTTTAGGCTACTCCAGAAGGGGGCGCATAGCCATGTTCCAGGCTATGCCCAAGCCAGAATAGCCCCTGACTCGGTCAAACCCACGATCAAAACGTGCACCGAAGCATACGGCCACGTCAGTCTCCACGAGCAGTCGTGTACCGAAGCATGGCCACGTCAACCACGATCAACCCACGATCACATATTCTGCATGCGCCTACGTCCTATGCCCAAAGTAGACTATGGGCCTACATAAAAACCAGTGTGTTCCCTCATGTGGGCGCATAACAGCATTCCAACAAGAACAACTATAAAAATGGGTCTCATACCTCTTCAAAACACAGAACGAAGAGCATTTTCAAGAGCCAAATTGCTGCACTTCTTGCAGTGAGCGAGAGTTAGCAATTTTCTTAGGTTTTCTCCTACTTTTGTAATCGGAGTGTCAACGGAAAAGGAGCAACTGTTTTCGATCTCCATCCCATTCCCCAGAATTTTTTTGTACTCGGGGATCCTCAGCGCAGGATCTCGCTCAGGCGCACTCGATTTACGGTGCCTTTGCCAATAAAGAAAAGATAATTTCTTCTTCTTTTTGCGTGTGTCCACAATGGTTTGCCCGTCTGAAGGACTCAAAGTTTGATGTCTAGCATCTCAGCGTCTATGGTCGGGGAGAGAATTGCGTCCCTCATTTGGCCTAAGAATCTCCACAAAAGATTTCCGGAGGAGACCCCAAAGATAATGGGCGCATGGGCCATGGGGGTGTGGGGCATGTCCACCTGGGATGGATCACTCACGGATAGGGGGCGCATGCGCCCGAGCAGGGATGAGTGTGCGTATGGCCTCCGGTGAAGAGGAGGAGGGCGCCTGGCTCTTAGCCTCCATGAACTGACCGGGTGCTGCTTGGGGGGAGGGGGGCGCACGGCCCCGGCAGGAGGGGCCAGGCGCATGGCCTCCATGGGTAGCCCGACCAAAGTTGGAAGCGACTGATCTGCGCATCGCAAAGCAGGAGAGGCGCATGGGCATCAACAATGGGCGCATAGCCCCCGCACAAGGAAGATGAGGTGCATGCTGGGAGCGGCGGTGCTACCTGAGGAGAAAGGCGCATAGGTGCCAGCGATGGGCGCATAGCCCACTGCACAAGGATGTGGGAGCACATAGCAGAAGGGGGCGCTTGGCTGACTGGGGCGTAAAGCAACCCCGCTGGAAAGAGTACGCACGGTCCCTCTCCGAAGTAGGAGGGGACGCATAGGACGCTTCGGGGGGAAATTTGAAATTTAAACTGGTTGGACGGGAACCGTACAAACCCGGCGCAGCTGGCTCGACAGCGACCTGACTCTCCGAACATAGTCGGAGGAGGGTGGCAGAGGGGGCCGTCGGGGAACTGGGCCACGAAGGGAAAAGGCGGTACGAAGGGGTGGCGGAGGGGGTGAATCCCGGCTGCAGCCATTGGACGGAGCCGTTCTACGACCGAAGAAGGGCTCATGATCGGGCCGTGGCTCAGAGGTGGCCACCGGAGCTTGGTTGCCACCCCGACGGGGTGATACTACCAGTGGGAGCTGATCGCACGTCCAAGCTGGGTGCTGCGCGAAGCCGACGGGACTCGCTCGTCGTGACCGACCGAAGGATAGAACGGGAAGGCGAGCATCCCACTCGAGCAACGCCGGAAAGGACAAGGGCGGCTACCGGCGAGCTAATAGAGCTCTGCTTCGGCGCCTAGAGCGTACGAGGGGGGAGTCATGCATCCATAAGGGCACGAAAAGGGGAGATAATGTTTCTCTCCCTCCCTTATATATATATATATATGATTGTAATAATTTTCCTTGTCCTTCTCGGCTCCCCAAGGAACGCCTGGGGTGATCTACTCCTTCAAGTGATCTGCCGCCCTCCGGCGTTCTCCAGCACCCCTTCGGCGGGGTTAAGAGGTCCCCGTCCCCCCTCTCTCCCTCCGAATCTTCGACTCTCCCTTCTCTTGAAATGTCTGATCCGGTCCCCCCCGGTCGTCCGGTGCCCTGGCCGGCTGACTGCCTCGCCCTCCTGGGCCTCCCCCGACCCCCCCGCTTGTCAACCCCCAGCTTCGTTTCCCTACTCTGCCTCCCCCATTCACCCTCCTCCACCTGTCACTTCTTTATCTCGCCACCCATTCCACCATCCCCCGGCAGTCGTGGCCCACTCGGCCCCCATTGGAGGATTTTCTCTCCAGTCCGTCCAAGCGACGTACGATATTCTCGCGTCGGACGCCTGGGCAGGCCGGTTTGCTATGGAGGTGCCACTCTAGCATCCCTTCGAAGTGGCCACGTCGGTCCCCGTGAAGGCTTCTAACCCGATGCGGGTTTGAATTTCAAACGCCTCCTTGAACTCTGTGCTGCCTTTTGGCGGCAAAGTCGACAGGATGGTGCCACCTGGCCCCAACCATTTGGTTGCGGGTCGCTCTCCCACTTTGGACCCTCTCCCTCCGTAGGGTACGTTCATTGCTCCAGGCCTGGGTCCATACACCCACCAACCTGGCGCCATTCAGCGGTCACCAAATCTCTATCTTCTGGCACCTTTCATTCCTTTCGGATGGCGCAGTCCCGAGTGGCACGCCATCTCTCCAGCAACCTGGCACGTTGGTCCAACCCCCCTCTCCTGGCGTGCCTTCTCTCGGCGTTCGAGGTGATGCCCCCGACCTTATCCGTCACTAGACGCCCGAGTGACCGTGCCTCCAACCTCCAGCGGTATGGCGCGTCGCAGATGGTGCACTCCTTGGCGCAACATGGAGCCACTTATTTCGTACGCGTGGAATCCGCTCTTATCAATGCAGCGTCTCCCCCGGTACACGGGGCACACTCCTCACCTCCGTCTCCTACGCACAATCTACCTCTCCCCAGCCGACTTACTGGCCTTAGCGCCTTCCTTCTCGGATACGATCCAAGCACCTCCCCCTCCACTTCATTATCCACATCCCCTACCGCGCCATCCGCATCCCCAGAGTAGATCATGCTACTTCCTGCAGGCACGACAACTCCCACCAATAGACCTCCACTCACCAATACCCCTGCCAATCCTAGTACCATGTCTTACGCGGACAAGCTCAGGCCCGATCACGCCGAGACCAACTTCCCTTCCACCAAGAAGATTAAGCTACCAGAAGTCGAATTACTCATTCCGTGTGACAGTCAAGAGATTAGGGTGCCTTTTTTCTTCAGATAAAATCTCCACCCTATCTGCCACCTTTGCTCAGACTCTCGTCCTCAAATTATCTACCGGCTGCCCGAAACTTACCAAGGTCCAGAAAATGATAGTCGGATGGGGACTGACTTCTGGATACAGGGTGGCTCCCATGGACCCTAAATACATGTTCCTCTATCTCTCTTCGAATAGCGACCACAAAAAGTCTGGACTAGAGGCACATGCAGGGTTGACTCTTACAATATGAAAATTGTCAAATGGTCTCCAGAGATTAACATCAAAGAAGACTCTACTATCGTCTCAGCGTGGGTTACTCTTCCGAACCTCGCCCTCATTTGTTTTGCGCTCGCAGTTCTGAGGAGAATAGCAAACTATTTTGGGACATTTGTAGCACCGACAGAAGAAACTCGCACCCTTTCCAATGGATACTATACCAAAATCTGCATAGAACTGTACTTATCGAAGGATCTCCCTAACCACATCCAAATTGTGCTCGTCAATAAAACTCATACCCAACAAATTATTTATGACAACAACATCATATTCTGCAAGCACTGCCATACACGTGGCCACTCAATCGAATATTGTTTCCATGCCCACCCAGAATTAAAGAGGAAGGCAAATCGAAAGGCAATATCTACTCAATCTCCTAGAAAATCCTATCGATCACCCATACTCCCCTTGTCCAACTCCCACATCAGATTCGAGGCCAGCTCGGGTAACGCCCACTCCCAAGATAAAGCTTCCCAAGGAAGAAACATCGTCACATACAATCCCACAGGCATCAACCTTGCCAACAAATTTGATATGCTAGAGTCAGAGCCCATAGAGGACTCGATAGGCTCAACAGAACCCTCAGGTGTTCACATCACAGAAGATAACATTACAGAAGAGGAGATAAGGATAAGCGGAGACACATATAAGGAGACCACTATCGACGCGGAGTCAGAAAACCCGCTGGCCCAGACGAGCAAAAAAGACCTCTAATATACTGGCACTCATCCCCACACTCCACCCCACAATATGGCCAATATCTGTATGGCAGACTTGGCCAACATTAGCCAAGCACCATCGCCAGGTTGCAACAAGGTTTAAACGCAGGAATTAACACCACCGATAGCTTCTTCGGGGCCGTGGATAAAATTGTCGGAGATGAATACATGCATCCGAACAAGGAGACATAATTTTACTATGGAGGTTAGTAAGAAAGCCCCTACCACAAAAAAATTGAATAAAAGAAGTCCAAAAGAGGTCTCGGCTAGGACCACTAGGTCAGCCACAAAACTAAAAAAACCAAAATATCAAACTCAATGCTTAACATCCTATCTTGGAATGTTAGGGGACTCGCCAATAAACCTACCTTGAAAAGATTAATTAGTCTCAAGAAAATTCACAGATTGGACATCCTTGTGATTATTGAACCTAAATACCCCAAGCAAGCTCAGATCCATACAGCTGCAGTTAGGCTTCCCCTCGGCCATAGCCGGTTGTCATGATATCTGGATCCTTTTTACTAATAACGTGAGGGTCGACATCATCCATGACTCAAGACAAGCACTCTCGTGCTGGGTGGAACATCCCAAGCTCAACTCCCGCTCCCTCTTATTATCCGTGCACGGCAGTTGCGACATCATCAAACACAGACAGCTGTGGGAAGACCTGCAGAACATCCAACTTAATAATAGCAATCTCCCTTGGCTCTGCGTTAGAGATTTAAACGCTATCACTTATAGGAGGAAAGTCGGGTGGCCGCCCTCCCCCTATGCCAGCCATCCACGACTTTACGAGCTTCATCTTTAACGCCCACCTATTTCCCCTTTAGTTCAACGGAAGCACGTTCACCTGGTATAACATGCAAGAAGGTGAATGAAGGCAATACTCTCGCTTGGATCGTGCCCTCATCAACTCGAAGTGGTCAGACATAGAGATCGTCTCTAATCTTTCTCACCTCAAAGCGATCGAATCGGACCACTCAGCCCTCCTCATTGAAATTAGCACCAAATCGAATCTAATCAAGAAAAACTTTCGCTTTATTGACTTCTGGAGCCACCACCTACAGTTCAAAAACATCGTCGCCACCACTTCGAACAAAACTGACACCCTAGACCCCCTGACCCGAGTCATGAACAAATTCAAGGCGACCAGGAAAGTGCTCGCCGTTTGGAGTAAGAAAGCATTCGGGGACATATTCCAGGCTATCCGTACCGCTGAGGATTGATGGAACTGGGGATTCCCAGGACCCTTCCTTTGGTATGCGTATTGATCGATAGAAAGTTAAACAGATCTAATACGTGTTCTAACCCTTCATAGGCAGAAACTAGGGTTCACAAATTATACCTACGGCGAAAAGGAGACAAGTAATTCCTGGAAATCTCGAGCGGACGACCCCAAGATCTTCTGCACGTATTCCTTCCTCGAGTTGGACGTCGTGTGGGCGACGATCTCCCAACCTTTTTTTCTCCTTGACAGCCCTCTCTTTCTCTCTTTACGTTGTTTGCCATTGATTGTAAAAGTACAGAACAATTATCGGAGGACTGAACTTTAGACTCACAATACAAAATCGCTTGTACAAAGAAAGCCTAGGGACAAAAACCTAGGTACAACAATCTAAGTACAATTGTTTGTTTTAGATTCTGGAGATGACGATAGAGGCTCAGGAAAGTGACGGCAGCTCTGCCTTACTTCTTGGACGATCGGGTGTAGCCTTGGCTCTATAGAAGAACTGTTTGGCATTGATGAAGAAATGCTCTCTTTATTCTCTCTGGATCCGAGGGGGGTGTGCTTTCTCTCTCTCTCTGCTCTCTGCTCTTCTATTCTCTCTCCGTCTCTGTGTCTTCTCTCCCTTTTGTAAGGGAATATCACCTTGCTATTTATAAGAGTGGGGGGCATCATTAGGGTTTGCAATGATTGCCCATTCTTAAAAGTCGGTGGTTAAGGATCAATGAATCTGGGCCGTTCATAATAGATTTGAGCAATTAATGTGATTGCATCAAATCTCTGTGGGTAATTAATGATAATTGCCATAAATCCTCACGATTTGTTATGCTAAGCTCGGATCTCCTGCCATGTGTTCAATTTGATTGATTGTAAATGATCTGATTTGATCCCAATATTTTATTAGGATTTTTGATGGATTTTGGTTAATTTGATGTCACGTGTCCCATTATCATGCCATGTGTCTTAACCGCGAGCCACTTAGAAAATCTGAGCCGCATGAGGACTGCTATCCATTGAGCCACATAAGGCTGGCCACGTGTCAAGGCTGCTTGGGAGTGGCCTCTGAATATTTGAACCGCATGGTGGTGATCTGAGCCGCATGAGCGTAGGTGACCGCATGATGGGTGCTTTCTTCGTGAGCCGCATGGAGATAGCCTCTGCTTGAGCCGCATGGGGTAGTTCTCATGAACCGTATGGGATAGCTTCGGCCTAAGCTGCATGGGGTGGTCTCTGTTTGAGCCGCATGCGACTGTCCACATGTCAAGGATGCATGAAGGTTTCTGGGTTTCGGGAGATTGTGTCAGAGATATCCTTCGTTTCCCTAGGAGTCTGCCATTATGACAAAGTCATTATTGCATCTTTCTGTCATTGGTCAGAGCTGTCAGCCGTCAAGGTATTAAATGCAGTAGAAGACAAAAGGAAGAGCTGTTGAGGACCATGTGGCTCCTCTCTGAGCCGCATAGACGCTTGAGCCGCATGGGTCCCTGAGCCGCATGAGCTCTCTGAGCCGCGTGGGGATCCTTGGCCGCATTGATCTTTCTTTATTCTTTTCCATGCTTCTACAAGACCCCCTTCAAAGTTTTCATTTTGTAAAATTGAAATACTTTGAATAAGAAGCATGGCTATGTATAAACTCCTCTGGCCGCATATCATGTCCTGGCCGCATGGATATCCCAACCCCATAGCCTCCTCAGCCGTATTGGTCAATCAGCCGCATGGATCCTTTGGCCGTATGGGCTGTCCGGCTGCATGAGCTCCTTGCCACGTCATTCTGTCACGTGTGGAAATCTTTTTGCATTAATTGCTGTTTGATTCTAAAGCCGCTTTTTTGGGGCAGGATCCCAAGAGTCTAGCCCTAAATAATCAGATCGCCTTGATAAACGAAGAGTCGATTATACTGCTCATGGACCGATGTGTCGGTTCATTGGGGTTCTGCCTATAAATAGTAGGGTGTTTGGGAAGGACTTTCTTTTACTTCCTGCTATTGCCCTAACCCTCTTGTCTTCGTCTTCTTTCTCTGATCATAGTAATGGCTCCCAAGAAGACTGTTGCGGCGAAGAAGGCAGTGTCTTCACCGACAGCGAAGGATAAGAAAGCTGCTTCTGCGGCGACGGATGTGGCAGCTCCTCCGTCAGCTGATGTACTCGTAGTTCACCCCGACGTCCATCCCGCTATCGATGGTAATAACCTTTTGCGTAAGTTTGGAACCCTGACTATCATGGCTATGTCACATATTTTATGCGCGAGCCCCCACCTTCTTGTGTGTTGCATACACGTCTCGAGCCGCATGGGGTATGTTCCATGTCGGAGCCGCATGAGATCTGTTGTTGTGACAGCATAAGTACTTCTCTAGCGGGTCCGCATAAGCTCGGCATAAACTCACTTGATTTGGACCGCATAAGCCTATTCGAATTGGACTGTATGAACTTATCTGCATTTGAGCCGCATAAGCGTGTCTCTAACGGGGCCGCATAAGCTCACTTGATTTGGACCGCATATGCTCGCTTGAACTTGTCTTATCGTATGAGCCTTTTAAACTTATTCGAACTCTGTCTCATGAGGCTGTGTTTGAACAGAGCCGCACAGCTATGTTTAGTCACTGTAGTGTGAGTCTCCACTAGTCGGAGCCGCATAAGCTTTTTTCTGAGTTGGGCCGCCTGAGGCTTCTTTGAATACGAGCTGCATAGGCTTGAGGGCACTAGTCAATCATCTTTTTAACTTATTGCTTTTGTCTTTGTCTCCGTGAATTTGCCGGTTAACGCTGCTGGAGAACTCCTGGTAGGTCGTGCCCAAGCTGCTCTGGGCTATAGGTACGACCATATAGTTAGGCATGTGGCGGACCAGTTTTCTAGTGACGAGCCTCCGGCGAGATTGAATGCCCTCAAGAACTATCCTTTCTAGTTTCTCAATGCTATGATGAACTCGGGGGAAATTAGAAGGAGAATACTTGAAGCCTGCGTTCTTCTTCGGAGACGCCTTGCCTGTGAAGAACAGTCAGGTTCTGGATGTGTCAGAGAACTGGAGTTTTGTTTCTAACGGGATGGCGATCCGCATCCCCCAAATGGAGCGTCACTTCCCACTATCTTGGTTCAATATGCTCCTACTGGACCGGAAGATGGAGGAGTCTTTAACTCCAACTCGAAGTGGGATGTTTGTGGGAGACATCCATTATAACAACAGTATGAAGTCAGTGTGTGCGGGCAAGGTGCACGCCAGCCGTTCTGTAATAGTATTGGCCCCGGGTACTTTTTTGAATGTGTCGGGTCCCAATTTCACGTTTTTTGTAGCCGACACTTTTATGAACCAACTTGCTCGGAAGGGCTCCTATCCCATTGGCCGGTTGACGCTCCCGAGTTGGATACACCCCATTCCCTCATGGACCAATCTGTCTATGTGGATCTTGCGAAAGTATAAGGCCTTTCTGTGTGAGATTGGTCTTTATCATGCTATTCGGTGCACCAGCCATGGCCTGCCCATAAATAAGAGATTATTCATATCTCTGCTGGAGATGTATAACCGCTGTATGGGAACCTTCTGTCACTACCACATTTCTAGTTTGAGGGTATTTTTATCATTTTTGAATTATTTGAATTTGATATATATTATTAGAAATTTTTAAATAATTTAATTGAACGATGTGATTTAAATACTAATATAATTATTGCCTTGTGATTATGGTTAGCCTAACCTATATTGGACCTAACCTAGATGGGTCATAACTAATTTAGTGAGCCACTTTGAGAATTATAGGGTTTTGGTTAAGGGGTTAAGTCAAGTCTAGTTATGGTTAAGTGATTTGCAAAAGACTAAGAAAGAGCCTTTTGTTCTAGACCATACAATACCCTTGATTCATTCCTAGCCATAGGATAAAACCTAAAAACCCTAACCCTAACTATTATGACCAGCCAAGACCCCCCTTGCCTATATAATGTCTCTATAGGGATTTGTGCCTCTTTCTTTATTAGTTCTTCATTTTCTTAAGGAATATGTAAGCCTCCATTTAATTTCTTCCTAGTTTAATCAATAGGACTCCTTTTTGATTGGGACTTCTTCTATTATGATCTAATTAATGTTTCTTGC
Source organism: Iris pallida (assembly GCA_029216955.1). Classification (NCBI taxonomy): domain Eukaryota; kingdom Viridiplantae; phylum Streptophyta; class Magnoliopsida; order Asparagales; family Iridaceae; genus Iris; species Iris pallida. The sequence goes on along the minus strand of JANAVB010029155.1, from coordinate 39,067 downwards.
TGATAGTGGAGTCAAATCTCAGATTTGTATCAATTTGGGGATTTTGGGTGACTTTGAAGAACTCCTTGGAAGAGACTTGTTGCGTTGAAGAACACCCATAGGTACATTCTATTCCACCTATTAAAACTAGGTTTAAATTGTATATTCATCTAGCCCTAGGTGTCCTGGTTCTGTAGGTATAGGATTTGCCAATTTTCGTGTCCTGTACGTGTCCGTATCGGACACGTATCAGTGACATGCGCAGGTGTTCGACGAAATGCCACAAAGGGCATTTTGTTCGAGTTTTCAAATTGTGTTTGAATGGAAATTCTTATTTTGATGTCACTTACACGACTGTGATTGACTGAGGTGGTTTTGGGTCGTGTCCGAGTCATATTGGACTCGTGGACATGGTCGCGTGCGCCTGGGCGCACTGTCATGCTAACCGCAGGGTCGTGCGACTCGTACAGGACACGTGTGTGTGTGCCATTGGACGTGGAGCTCGGGGCAGTATCTGATACGACACTCTCCAAGTCTCGTGTCACTTGGTGGCATGTCGAGTGTGTGCGGACACGTGCACAGGCCAACTGAGCTCGTGCAGTCTCGTGTGCGCGTGTGCATTGGGTTGGACACATCCGTGTCTGGTTTCTGGACACGAAATTGAGGGTATGACACTTGCACACACTAGATATTATTTACCAACCCTTTTTATGGATTATTAGATGATATTTTATAGTCGATGGGAAATTCCCCAATTTCTGATACAGTTTGAGTATCAGTACAAACGTTCCACTGTTTCTTTTCCTGTTCGAATTTCATTAAATGATTTATAGCATGTATTATGATATGTTTTAATTACTACACATTTCATAACATGTTTAGGACTGTAGAATGTTTAACCCAGAGATTTTGGCATGAGTTATGATTCCTTCATGTATCACACTGTTAACTAAAAATCCTGAGATTCCTTGGTTGAACTGATTTTTGGCTGGTTTAGGATTTGTATATATAGAGGTAAATATATACTTAATGTTTGTACAATGGTCACATGAATTGATTTTCTATTCCTTTTTCTAACAGTCGAATTGGTTGAACTGCCTTGTTGGACTGATACAACAGATTTTGAATCCTGTTTTCCCTTTCCTGTTAAATTGATTTTTGATTCCTAGACTTAATGGTTAATCCTAATCACACTAATGCATTACCTGTCACCTATCTATTCCTTTGTTTATACAAAACCTGAGATGGATTGGATGAGACTGAAACTGTGTTGCATGAGAAATCTGAGTTCACAATATCTGAGATTTGTATTGTGATATTGAACTCAAGAACTGAGTTCTTATAAAACTGAGATAGGACTCTGAAATTCCTGATGTGTGAACTCAAGAACTGAGTTCATGCAAACCTGAATTAGTGTAGGGTCAATGATTGATTTTTTTTCTTTTTCTAAAATCTGGAACTTAATTACATGATAGCATTGTCATTGTCAATTGCATGTCCTGAGAACCTGAGAACTTCATTAGTATTTTACTGATTTGATGTTAATCCTGAGATTGCATTACCTGTCACATTTCTGATAATTGGTTTCTATTCCATTTTAACACTGTCACCAGTAATCACAAGCACACAAAAATTGAACTCTAGAACCACACACATTTTCCTATCATTCCTGCAACTAATGACCCACAAAGACCAGAACTCATGACCCATACACGCACACACACACACTGCATACATTCCTGTATACTGATATATACACACACTGCATTCATGTCCTGCACATATACAAATCTGAGATTGTATGTGGAAATTCAATTTGATTTGGTCTGAAAATGGGTTCATGAATCTATTTCCTGTTTACAAGAATCAGAGAATGCAAATGTGAACTGAGTTTGCCTTGATTGATGTTGTGAACTCAAAAATCTGAGAACATATACCTGTCTTGATTCCTGTCATATGTTCCTATAACACACACACGAGCAATCATGTACACACACACACACCAGGGTCCTGTCACACATGGACAGCCCTCCCTCTCTCACTCACTCACCCTCTATTATCTATCCCTCTCTATGTATCCTATTCCTATGTAATATATGTATATATGTAATGTAGGTATATATGTAATGTATACTTAATATATGTATCTATATATATATATGATATAAGTTGTGTATTATATATAGGTATCTAGTATAGATATGCACATGGGTGTATAGGTTATATTAGAATATATACTAGTATATATATATATATATATATATATATATATATATATATATATATATATATATATATATATATACACATTACATAAAAAAAAAAAAAAAAAAAAAAAAAAATATATACACATTACATATATATATATATATATATATATATATATACACATTACATATATATATATGTAATGTGTATATATATATATATATATATATATATATATATATATATATATATATATATATATATATATATTATGGTAAAAAAAATATATTATGGTTGTGTAATATATATACATGTGTCATGTATTAGATATAGGTAATGTCAGGTTGTCATGAATTATGATTGGCTAATAGGCATGATATAGCCTATAGCCTATGGTGTGTCAGTTAGACTAGTTAAGCCTAGTTAGACTTGCTAGACCTAGGTTTGACTTCTTGGTTGACCAGGGTTGACCAAGAGGTGACTTTGACCTAGTTTGACCTAGACTCATGTAGAATGCATAGTAGAGCTTCATTGTATCATTTTAGACTTGTTGTGACTTGTGCTGTTCTGATTAAGAGCCAGACACCACTCCTCGGATAGTATATCCATCTTGGACATTCGGATACCAGGCGAGTACATTCTCTGATCATTTCATATCATATTTAGGATTATATTCCTGCTTTAGACTATCTTACTTGATGCTGACACGATTGAACACGGATTATTACTATATGGATCCCTTCTTGAGATGTTATCCTTCTCGGGAGCATCAGATACTTTTGTCTCATGTGTGTTTCACTTACATCACGTTTCTTATGCTTCTATTATCATGAATCATCGGGAATCAGCTAGTGACGCATGTACCCTCATGATCACCGAGCCTTCACGAATCAATTCATGAATCACCCTATACGGGTAGTAGTTTAGTCACGAATCTTAACATAACTTGACTGGACCCTTGTGTATTGATTGGGGTACGGGGGAGTATGAATGGTCATGTGAATAAATATCCAAAGTAGTGTAGTCATGAATCATGAATCAGTCCTAAGCTATTCACATGTTCGTCTGTACTCTAAATCACTAGCACTATCTCTCTTTTATATATCATAGATATTTACTTACTGTTTCTTTCTCTTACATTATGTTATTCTTCAGTTTTCTGTATTTATTCTCTAGCATGATTATACTTCCTTTCATGTTATGACTTGTTGAGATGTATTATGCTCGCTCCTGTCCTGACTGGACCTGTTGAAATATTGCAGAGGATGAGGACGAGGCTGGCTGTCCCACTTATTATGGGGCTACCCTAGATGATAGTACAGACTTGAACTAGCTGCAAGAGCCCTTAGCTGTGGACGACACTCCTCTAGACTAGGATGTCTTTATTTATATTCATTCTGGTTGATTGTATATATTGATACTTGGATTTGGGATATGCATTTATCTTAGACACTTAGACTCTCTGTTGTACTTAGGATTTTCTTTCATTTCAGCAGTTTATCTATCTATGATTCCATCTTATCTTCTGCCTTAGTTTGTGATTGAGTTTACTTCTGCTATGTCACCCCCATTCGGGGAGTATAAACTGTTAGCTTTATATTGTTAGATGTTGTGACCTAGGATAGCGTTCTACTGCCGATACTGCGGCGTAGGCTGGACGTACCCACGTCTCGTTGCCCTTACTCTAAGGTGCGGGTCGTGACACGTTTTTAGTGGTGGCCCATGCAGGTCTAGATTAGAAGTGTAGTGGTATTCGAACTAGAATATCACTACAGCCTGCAGTAGAATTAGGAAAATTTTGAAAGTACTCAATCACATTAGGACAAACTCTTTATCAGATTCCGTATATCTAAAATTTTGCTGCTTATTGTCTTTCTTTGAATTTAAACTGTCCTCCTTTGATATTTTGACTCATTCTCAACAATTGTTTCTTTTGATCTGTGTCTCCAGGATGGTCGAGACGCGATCGCATCGCCAGGGCCAGGGGGATGCCGAGGAGAGGTCTGCCACCTCTCACACTCAGCAGCCAGCCCCTGGTACCGCAGCCCCAGTCAGGCCAGCAGGGGTAGGCATTTTAGCAGTTTTTGGAGGAGCCCCACAAGCTGTGAGACAAGAGCCGAGTCCGATGATTCCGGATGTGCTTCAGCAGCAGCAGCCACCTGCGGGGACAGTTGACGCCGTACAGCTATTGGCCTTCTTCCGGCAGTACATAGAGAGTCAGCAGACCCAGCAGCAGAGGCACACGGCAGAGCTCACTCGAGGCATTGAGCTGGCAGTGACCACAGTGGAGAGAGTCGTAGCTCAGCCAGCGGCAGCCCCGCAGTCGTACCAGCCACGGGAGAAGGGCATCCAGGACTTCCAGAAGATGCACCCGAGAGACTTCCGAGGGACAGAGGGGATCCTGTATGCTGATGAGTAGATCGAGCACATGAAAGAGATCTTCAGGCTGGCTGAGATCCCGACGAGGCTCCAGATAGAGGCAGCGGCCAGTATGATGTAGGATCTGGCCCATAGATGGTACCAGACCGACCCGAGGGTTGGCACAGCAGGACAGACTTGGGCAGCATTCAAGAAGCTGTTCAAGGAGAAGTTCTTTCCAAATGCAGCGCTGGGAGCCCTCGAGACCCAGTTCGAGGCCCTAGTCCAGGGGAACCAGTCTGTGGAGGAGTACGCAGAAGAGTTCTGCCGCCTGAGCAGATTTATGGAGGACTTGTCGGAGACGACGAAGGCCCGGAGGTTTCGGAAGGGCTTGGTAAAGGAGGTCAAGTCCTACACCAAGAACGGCCGCAGTGCTACATTTGAGGAGATCCTGGTGGACGCACTAACTGCAGACGATGATCATGAGCTTAGGCTCAAGAGGGGACGAGACTCCCAGGGAGGGCAGCAGCAGCGGAGGACCGGCCAAAAGGCCGCACTTTTAGCAGCACCACTAGCAGCAGAGGTTCCAGCCGCATCAGTTTCAGCAGTCGAGGCAGCAGCCAGTGCAGTATCAGCAGCAGAGGGTACAGCAGTAGGCACCGAGGCAGCAGGCCACCCCTGTACTTATTATAAAAAGCCAGGGCACGGGTGGGATGAGTGCAATAAGAGGTTGGATAGATGCCTTCTTTACGGAACAGCGAACCATCAGATGAGGAACTGCGCTCAGTATACTGGCAGGATAGCACAGGGAGTAGGAGCAGGAGCCAAGGCTCCAGAGGGACCGCAGAAGGGACCGTTGCCGACTCAGCAGCAGCGGTTTGTGCAGCACCAGCAGCAGGCCAGGGGAGACCAGCAGGGGCGAGCTTTCGCCATGGCAGCTGAGGATGCAGAGGCGATAGGAGAGCTGATCGAAGGTTCGGTTCTTCTCGACTCCAGACCAGCTTTTACATTATTTGATTCCGGTGCTTTGCATAGCTTTATATCTGTATCGTTTGCGATTAGACACGGTATCATAGCTGAATCGTTGCCTAGGACTTATAAGATCACGACCGGGGGTGGCATTATCCTTGTACGTGATATTTGTAAGGGACGAAGTGTTGTCTTGGGAGGTCGTGAGTTGGAGGTGAGCCTGCTCGTAATCCCATTGCCGAACTACGATATAGTACTCGGCATAGATTGGTTGAGCAGGTACCATGCCAGCATTGATTGCAGAGGAGGTAGAGTTCTCTTCAGAGTGCCGAAGGAGCCAGAGTTCGAGTACTCCAGACGTCAGGCAGAGCAGAGCAGCGAAGTTTTCTGTGGAGTCTCGGTTGAGGAACAGACGATTCTACACCCCTTGATAGCAGAGTATATGGATATTTTCCTAGAGGAGTTATCGGGATTGCCACCAGACAGAGACATAGAGTTCTCGATAGACTTGGTTCCAGGAGCGAAACCCATCTCTCAGCATGTCTATCGAGTGAACAACAGTGAGCTGGTGGAGCTGAAGAAGCAAGTGGATGAGTTGCAGGACAAGGGCTTCATCCATTCGAGTTCGTCACCATGGGGTGCACCAGTGTTGTTTTTGCCAAAGAAGGATGGGTCAGTATGGATGTGTATTGACTACAGGGCACTCAACAACCTCACGATCAAGAACAGATACCCACTGTCGCGGATCGACAATTTTTTTGACCAGTTGAGCGGAGCTCGGGTATTTTCCAAGATTGATCTGAGGTCGGGATATCACCAGGTGAAGGTGAAGAGGGAGGATATTCCCAAGACCATTTTCAGGACACGGTACGGGCAATTTGAATTTTTGGTTATGTCGTTTGGGCTAACCAATGCACCAACAGTATTTATGAACCTTATAAACAAGGTGTTCCACCAGTACTTGGACAAGTTCGTGGTGGTGTTCATTAACGATATCTTGGTATATTCTAAGACTAAGAAGGAGCATGAGAAGCATCTGCGGATAGTGCTAGAGATTCTCAGGAGGGAGCAGCTTTATGGAAAACTCTCCAAGTGTGAGTTTTTCTTTGACCGGGTGGACTTTTTGGGGCATGTGGTGACTGGAGATGGTATCTCAGTTGATCCGAAGAAGATTGTAGCAGTTGAGGCATGGGCAGCGCCGACTTCATTTGTAGAGATCAGGAGTTTCCTGGGGCTGGCAGGTATTATCGAAGATTTGTGCAGGATTTCTCCCGGGTTGCAGAGCCGTTGACACGGTTGACCCGGAAGGATGCTGAGTATGTTTGGTCAGAAGAGTGTCAGGCATCTTTTGATGAGTTGAAGAAGCGGCTTACGACAGCTCCGATTCTGACATTGCCTTCAGGATCAGGTGGATTCACTATTTATAGTGATGCTTCAGGGAAGGGGCTGGGTTACATCTTGCAGCAGCATGGAAAGGTGATTGCCTATGCTTCCAGGCAATTGCGTCCCCATGAGAAGAACTACCCTACCCACGACCTGGTGCTGGCAGCGGTGATTTTTGTTTTGAAATTATGGAAGCATTATCTTTATGGGGAGAGGGTGGAGATCTTTAAAGATCACAAGATCTTAAAGTATGTGTTTACTCAGAAGGAGTTGAACATAAGGCAGCGCAGATGGCTAGAGTTGATGAAGGATTTTGATATCCTACTTCAGTATCACCCGGAGAAGGCCAACGTGGTTGCCGATGCCTTGAGTAGGTATCCGACAACCATGTGTATCACTATTGATCGGCACTTGCTTGCAGATTTAGAGAGCCTTAGGATTGAGGTGATCGTGCCCGGAGTGCAGATGCAGATGTGGGGCATGCAGATTCAGTCAGACTTGGTGGAGAGGATCAAGTCGGCACAGTTTGAGGACGTTGCTCTGCGGTGTCTCCGAGAGCAGGTTCGAGCAAGATTGCTGGAGGGCGAGTTTTCTCTTGCAGAGGATGGTGCCTTGAGGCACGGATCCAGATTATGTGTGCCCAGCGGAGATCTCAGGGAGCAGGTTATGCAGGAGGCCCACAGATCTCAGTACACTATACACCCTGGTGCCAACAAAATGTACCGAGATCTGAGGGAGCATGTTTGGTGGTCCGGGATGAAGCGGGAGGTGGCTCGCTTCATAGCTAGGTGCTTGATCTGTCAGTAGGTCAAGGCAGATAGGCAGAGGCCCGGTTGATTATTACAGCCGCTGCCCATTCTCGAGTAGAAATGGGAGCATATCACTATAGACTTCGTATCAGGATTGCCGTGTACACCAGAGGAAAAGACGTGATTTGGGTCATCGTTGACAGATTGACCAAATCGGCCCACTTCTTGCCATTCAAGGTGGATACGTCTACAGAGAGGCTGATAAAGATGTATATGCGGCAGATAGTCAGGATTAACGGAGTTCTGGTCAGCATCGTCTAAGATTGGGATAGTCGCCTTACTTCCCATTTCTGGAGGAGTCTGCAGATTAGCTTGGGCACTCAGCTAAAGTTTAGTATTGCACACCACCCCCAGACGGACGGACAGTCAGAGAGGACTATTCAGACACTTGAGGATATGCTGCAGACGTGCATCCTGGACTTTGGAGGTTCCTGGGAGGATCATCTTCATTTGGTGGAGTTTGCTTACTACAACAGTATCCAGGCCGGCATCGAGATGTCACCTTTCGAGGCTCTGTACGGGCGTAGGTGCCGTACACCCTTATCTTGGGATGATGTTGGTGAGCGAGCTTTACTGGGGCCAGAGATGGTGGTTGACGCAGCCGAGAAGGTGAAGCTCATCAGGGACAGACTTTGTGTGGCGCGGGACAGACATCGGCACTGGGCCGATAGCCATCGGAGGCCCTTGGAGTTTGAGGTACAGATTAGAGTAGGATTAGATTAGGTTTGATTGTTGTGTTTTGTTGATCATGTTTGTTTATCATAGTTAATTTGAGACCTTACTTGTGTTTAGGTCGGAGACATAGTTTTTCTACAGATATCTCTGACTCGTGGTACGATACGTTTTGATGGATGTGGGAAGCTTAGCCCGCGCTTCATCGGCCCTTTCGTTATCAGCAGGAGAGTCGGCGATGTGGCTTACAGGCTAGACTTGCCACCTGTACTTGTGGGGGTCCACAACATATTCCATGTATCACAGTTGAGACGGTACGTGGCTGACCCAGGCCATGTGCTTGATCATTCGGAGATTGAGGTCGGACCTACTCTCAGTTATCCAGAGCAGCCTGTGGAGATTCTGGATCGCCGAAAGAAGGTTCTGAAGAACCAGGTGATACCTTTGGTATGCGTCGCATGGAGGCATCATTCTCCAGGAGTGTCTACCTGGGAGTGGGAGGATGAGATGCGCGAGCGATACCCATATCTTTTTGAACCGTGAGGTATACTTTCTATCCTTCCTACCAGTTGCATTTCGCCTTTCAATTTCGAGGACAAAATTCTTTTAAGGAGGGTAGATTTGTCACTACCATATTTCTAGTTTGAGGGTATTTTTGTTATTTTTGAATTATTTGAATTTGATATATATTATTAGGAATTTTTAAATAATTTAATTGAACGATGTGATTTAAATACTAATATAATTATTGCCTTGTGATTATGGTTAGCCTAACCTAGATTGGACCTAACCTAGATGGGTCATAACTAATTTAGTGAGCCACTTTGAGAATTAGAGGGTTTTGGTTAAGGGGTTAAGTCAAGTCTAGTTATGGTTAAGTGATTTACAAAAGACTAAGAAAGAGCCTTTTGTTCTAGACCACACAATACCCTTGATTCATTCCTAGCCATAGGATAAAACCTAAAAACCCTAACCATAACTATTATGACCAGCCAAGACCCCCCTTGCCTATATAATATCTCTATAGGGATTTGTGCCTCTTTCTTTATTAGTTCTTCATTTTCTTAAGGAATAGGTAAGCCTCCATTTAATTTCTTTCTAGTTTAATCAATAGGACTCCTTTTTGATTGGGACTTCTTTCATTATGATCTAATCAATGTTTCTTGCTGATGGTGGAGTCAAATCTCATATTTGCTTCAATTTGGAGATTTTGGGTGACTTTGAAGAACTCCTTGGAAGAGACTTGTTGTGTTGAAGAACACCCATAGGTACATTCTATTGCACCCATTAAAACTAGGTTTAAATTGCATATTCATCTAGCCCTAGGTGTCCTGTTCTGTAGGTATAGGATTTGCCAATTTTCGTGTCCTGTACGTGTCCGTATCGGACACGTATCAGTGACATGCGCAGGTGTTCGAATGGAAATTCTTATTTTGATGTCGCTTACACGACTGTGATTGACTGAGGTGGTTTTGGGTCGTATCCGAGTCACATTGGACTCGCGGACACGGTCGCGCGTGCCTGGGCGCACTGTCCTGCTACCCGTAGGGTCGTGCGACTCGTACAGGACACGTGGTCGCGTGCCATTGGACGTAGAGCTCGGGGCAGTGTCTGACACGACACTCCCCAAGTCTCGTATCACTTGGTGGCATGTCGAGTGTGTGCGGACACGTGCACAGGCCAACTGAGCTCGTGCAGTTTCGTGTGCGCGTTTGCATTGGGCTGGACACATCCGTGTCTGGTTTCTGGACACGAAATTGAGGGTATAACACTTGCACACACTAGATATTATTTACCAACCCTTTTTATGGATTATTAGATGATATTTCATAGTCGATGGGAAATTCCCCAATTTCTGATACAGTTTGAGTATCAGTACAAACGTTCCACTGTTTATTTTCCTGTTCGAATTTTATTAAATTATTTATAGCATGTATTATGATATGTTTTAATTACTACACATTTCATAACATGTTTAGGACTGTAGAATATTTAACCCAGAGATTTTGGCATGAGTTATGATTCCTTCATGTATCACACTGTTAACTAGAAATCCTGAGATTCCTTGGTTGAACTGATTTTTGGTTGGTTTAGGATTTGTATACATAGAGGTAAATATATACATAATGTTTGTACAATGGTCACATGAATTGATTTCCTATTCTTTTTTCTAACAGTCGAATTGGTTGAACTGCCTTGTTGGACTGATACATAAACAGATTTTGAATCCTGTTTTCCCTTTCCTGTTAAATTGATTTTTGATTCCTAGACTTAATGGTTAATCCTAATCACACTATTGCATTACCTGTCACCTATCTATTCCTATGTTTATAAAAACCTGAGATGGATTGGATGAGACTGAAACTGTGTTGCATGAGAAATCTGAGTTCACAATATCTGAGATTTGTATTGTGATATTGAACTCAAGAACTGAGTTCTCATAAAACTGAGATAGGACTCTGAAATTCCTGATGTGTGAACTCAAGAACTGAGTTCATGCAAACCTGAATTAGTGTAGGGTCAATGATTGATTTCCTTTCCTTTTTCTGAAATCTGGAACTTAATTACATGATAGCATTGTCACTGTCAATTGCATGTCCTGAGAACTTGAGAACTTCATTAGTATTTTACTGATTTGATGTTAATCCTGAGATTGCATTACCTGTCATATTTCTGAGAATTGGTTTCTATTCCATTTTAACACTGTCACCAGTGATCACAAGCACACACAAACTGAACTCTAGAACCACACATATTTTCCTGTCATTCCTGCAACTAATGAAACACAAAGACCAGAACTCATGACCCATACACACACACACACACACTGCATACATTCCTACACACTGATATATACACACACTGCATTCATATCCTGCACATATACAAATCTAAGATTGTATGTGGAAATTCAATTTGATTTGGTCTGAAAATGGGTTCATGAATCTATTTCCTGTTTTCAAGAATCTGAGAATGCAAATGTGAACTTAGTTTGCCTTGATTGATGTTGTGAACTCAAAAATCTGAAAACTTATACATGTCTTGATTCCTGTCATATGTTCCTATAACACACACACACAAGCAATCATGTACACACACACACACCAGGGTCCTGTCACACATGGACAGCCCTCTCTCTCTCTCTCACTCACTCGCCCTCTATTATCTATCCCTCTCTATGTATCCTATTCCTATGTAATATATGTATATATGTAATGTAGGTATATATTTAATGTATACTTAATATATGTATCTATATATATATGATATAAGTTGTGTATTATATATAGGTATCTAGTATAGATATGCACATGGGTGTATAGGTTATATTAGAATATATACTAGTATCATATAAAATGTGTGTATATATATATATATATATATATATATATATATATATATATATATATATATATATATATATGTATATATATATATATATATATATATATATATATACATATATATATATATACATATATATATATATATATATATATATATATATTATGGTTGTGTAATATATATACATGTGTCATGTATTAGATATAGGTAATGTCAGGTTGTCATGAATTATGATTGGCTAATAGGCATGATATAGCCTATAGCCTATGGTGTGTCAGTTAGACTAGTTAAGCCTAGTTAGACTTGCTAGACCTAGGTTTGACTTTTTGGTTGACCAGGGTTGACCAAGAGTTAACTTTGACCTAGTTTGACCTAGACTCATGTAGAATGCATAGTAGAGCTTCATTGTATCAGTTTAGACTTGTTGTGACTTATGCTGTTCTGATTAGGAGCCAGACACCACTCCTCGGACAGTATATTCACCTTGGACATTCGGATACCAGGCGAGTACATTCTCTGATCATTTCATATCATGTTTAGGATTATATTCCTGCTTTAGACTATCTTACTTGATGCTGACACGATGGAACACGGATTAGTACTATATGGATCCCTTCATGAGATGTTAACGTTCTCGGGAGCATCAGATACTTTTATCTCATGTGTGTTTCACTTACATCACGTTTCTTATGCTTCTATTATCATGAATCTTCGGGAATTAGCTAGTGACTCATGTAACCTCATGATCACCGAGCGTTCACGAATCAATTCATGAATCACCCTATACGGGTAGTAGTTTAGTCACGAATCTTAATGTAACTTGACTGGATCCTTGTGTATTGATTGGGGTACGGGGGAGTATGAATGGTCATATGAATAAATATCCAAAGTAGTATAGTCATGAATCACTCTTAGTGTAGTCATGAATCAGTCCTAAGCCATTCACATGTTCGTCTGTACTCTAAATTACTAGCACTATCTCTCTTTTATATATCATAGATATTTACTTACTGTCTCTTTCTCTTACATTATGTTATTCTTCACTTTCCTGTATTTTATTCTCTAGTATGATTATACTTCTTTTCATGTTATGACTTGTTGAGATGTATTATGCTCGCTCCTGTCCTGACTGGACCTGTTGAAATATTACAGAGGATGAGGACGAGGCTGGCTGTCCCACTTATTATGGGGCTACCCTAGATGATAGTACAGACTTGGACCAGCTGCAGGAGCCCTTAGCTGTGGACGACACTCCTCTAGACTAGGATGTCTTTATTTATATTCATTCTGGATGATTGTATATATTGATACTTGGATTTGGGATATGTATTTATCTTAGACACTTAGACTCTCTGTTGTACTTGGGATTTCCTTTCATTTCAGCAGTTTATCTATCTATGATTCCATCTTATCTTCTGCCTTAGTTTGTGATTGAGTTTACTTCTGCTATGTCACCCCCATTCGGGGAGTATAAACTGTTAGCTTTATATTGTTAGACGTTGTGACCTAGGATAGCGTTCTACCGCCGACACTGCAGCGTAGGCTGGACGTACCCACGTCTCGTTGCCCTTACTCTAGGGTGCGGGTCGTGACACCTTCTATACACCCATAGGGGAAATGGGGCTTGTGCTCCACGAAATGCATGCGGTCTCCAAGCTTCCTTGGGGGTATGAAGCTTTTGAGGCGTACACTTCCACGAATGAGGAGTTTGAAGAGTTGGAGGGACGGTATCCAGGCTTTGTGGCTATTTATCAAGAGATATTGTGCCACTATAGCACATGCCAGCAGATAGCCAAAAAGGATAGCAGCTCGGAAGGAAATGCTCCCCACACCAAGGACTGGATGCCCTATCTCTTCACGATGGGTGCCTCAGGCCGAGTTACTTCCCGATGTCCTTAATCTCAGGAGGTGGTTCAAACTTTGGTGTCGTCGGCCAAGAGGGTGGCCACCACTAGTGATAGATTCGGGAGTAAAACCGACTCTTTTGGTTATTTTTATCAGGATACCCAAGAACTGTCAGAGAAGGCGCTCCTGGCGGGATTCTTGATGGTATGGCTGCAAAATTGTGTAGTTTCGGGAGGAGCTAGTTCTATTGAAAGGATCAATCATAATTTCATCCTTCCGGCTGTGAAGTTAGTTTCGCGAGTCAAGCTAGCTCTCCTTCCGGCCATGGTGTACAGCATACACCGTGGCCTTCGCACTTTCACGTCCAAGGTCATCGCCCGCGATGTGACAAAAGATTTTGAACGGACTGAGCTGTCCTATCATTATCTGATGGGGTGGCTGCTGATGCATTATCCGTCTTTGATGAGACCGGGCTCTGAAGACGGCGTAACTGACGACGACGCTTTTATCTTCCATTATCGTAATGAGTCTTGGGAGTGCGAGACCATACGCGCTTGCCGAATGGCGCTGGCTAGGGCAGATATGTACAACATTTTCGTATCTGTCCCTCGTTTTACTGCTGAAGAAATAGCGGCTGTACATCTCGATGGTATTGGGCCCCCTCAGCTTCTGGACGACCAGATGCTCCTGTGGCTGCATAACATCCGCCCCGCTCATCTAGTATATCGCAACAGCAATACTGTCTTTCTGGAGCCTTATCTGTCCAGCAGGGTTGCCCGACAGTTTGGATACAGCTAGCTTTTTCTAGACAGTCCCAGCTCTTGTCTGGGTTTTAAAGGTAGCCTTCTTAACAGCATCAGGGCCTGGCACTACTATGATACATTCCATACCCGTACCATCTTCTCGGTCCCTGCTATTAAGGCACCGGTAGAGATTTTGTATATGGCGGCTCTGTACCATGTTATGGCGAATAAACCCCCTGTCGATTTTAACCCGGGTGCCAGTTTCATTGTCGGTACCGGCCTGGAGGAGAGGTCCCAGGGGGCCAAGACGAGGAAGAGTAAGAATAGAGTCGAAGTGCCAGATTCGGACTCCACTACTGCGGACGATGAGGGCGACGAGCATGATGCAGATGATTCTTCCCTTCTGTTGGAAGATGTTGGGGCGGATCAGTCGCCTGTTTTTCCAGATGAGATGGCGGCAGATCAACCACCCGTTGCACCAGGCCCTGTACGAAAGCGTAGCGGGCAAATTTCTCCTGTTGGCGGTATTTCTCGCTCCCGAAAATTGGCTGTGACCAGACACCGCAAGTTAACTATCAGGGAAAGAGGCGAAGAAGTTGACCCCGCATCAGAGGTAAATAAGTCGCTATCGGTTCTTTCTTTCTTCTAGTCTTTGATTTTAATCATCTTCCTTCCCTCTTGTAGGTGTCAAACGAAGAGGAATCTCAAGTTGTCGAGGTCATGACTCGGGATGACGGGGGCTGTAGTGAGCCTGCTCCTGAAATTGCTGAATTTCATCAAGATAATGCTGATCGAGTTGCCTCTCCCTTCGAGGTGGCTGGGACAGAGGAGCCGGCCAAATTTAACTTAGAGATCACGGGTGAGAAGACCATGCCAGCTGCGAGCGAGCTGCAGCCTCCATGCTCCTCCCCTGGTAAGATAAGACGAATCTTAACTTGCGAGGAGGCCTATCTACTCTACCATCACATCCTTCGGGTCACGTCGATTGATTATTGCTCTGGACGTACAGGTCCCGCCCTCTTATTGTCGGTGATGGACATTATCGGGGTGGACTCTACCGGAGGGGATCTGATGGAAGCACGTGTGCCTCCTTCTCTTTCCACCTATATTGAAGGGCCTCCAGCTGGTTCAAGTTCGGGGGCTCAAGTGGTGGCACAGCCGGGGCAAGGAACAACGCTTCCTGCGTCCTCCTCCTTAAATATGGTCTCGAAGGTTGATCTTTCCGCCTTGCCAAGTATCCAAGCTCTCCGGGCGGCGGAAGAGGAGCTAGCCGCTATTCGTGCATCTTTTCGTACGGAATTTGTTTCCCTGGTGGCAGGGATGGAAAGTTCCGATGCTACTCATTCGATATTGCCGGCCACACTCCCTCTGACGCCATCCTCTACAGATATTTTGGATGAAGTATCCCAGGACGTCGTCGATAGCTTTCACCGCCATCTGAAGAGAGGGGTCGAGGTAGCCGTGGAGAAGGGAACTCCCTTTGCTATGGCCCGTCGGTACGCCGGTGGCAAAATTGACATCCTTAGAACACTCCCCGGTGGGATGGGGTTAGCTGCGCTTCTGGAGCCTAAGCTGTTAGAGGCCGATCGTCTTGTGGCCCAGTTTTATGTGTTGCAGCAAGCTGATATGTCCGCAGCGATAGATCAAGAGCGCACTTTTCTCATAACCGCGATGGAGAAGGTGAGTCTTGCTCGACAGTCGATCAAACCGACCATACTGAAGGACCGCCGTGATCTGTCTCAGTTACACGATCAATGGAGCCGTAGAAGTGAAGATTGTACGGCTCGAGACGCGGCTGCCTCCCGCAGGGTAATTGACACCAGGGAGCAGATCCTCGAGCTCCAGAGAAAGCTGGCCTTCTTGGAGTCCGAGCTCGAAGCCGCCCGTACTGAGAAGGGGCTTGCTATCCAGGAGGCTGACAGACTTAGTAGAGCTTCTGCCAATCTGGAACTCGCCCTGAAGAAGATGGAGGATGACTGGCGGGCATATATGCACTTGGGTGATGCGGAGCAGTTGTCCCAGGTGGCTTAACGCAGAGCTAGACAGCGGCTTGAGCGGGGGACCTCCTTGGTGAGAGACCGCCTCCTGGAATTGTGTAATGCCGAACTATAGTCGGCCTTTTTCTCCTTTTGTTTATGTTCTCCTTTTTTTTTCTTTTTGAGAGGGACGTGGTCCCAAAACATGTAATGCTTTTTGGCTTCCAAATAAAAGAGTATGTTTTATTCCATCCTTTATTTGTACTGCCTGTTGTGTTTGTGGTGTTGTGGTGGCGTTTGCCCCGAATGGCGGACTTGTTTGTGGACCTGTTACCCTTGGCATACCTTGGTTTTAGGTACGAATAACAAGTTTGATGGGGATACCTAGAACAATTCCACGGCAAGGTGATTATGGACGTTCCGGGTATCGGGAGAGAGAATGCCATGGAGCAGCTGGGCTCCCGGGGCATGATGAGAAATGGTGGGCTTGTACTAAGAGACTTAGTAAAGGACATTTGTGGGCCTATTATCCTTGGCGTACCCTATCTTAGGACTGTGGTACGGTACCCCTATAAGCATTCACCAAGCTTCTCGTTCCAGTCGTATTTGTTGGACGATACGAACTTCTTGAGAAGTTTGATGATTGTTTTGTTGAATGCTTCTGCCAACCCATTCGCTGCCAGATTGTATGGTGTTGAAGCAATGTTCTAGATGCGTTGCTTGTCACAAAATTGATAGAAGGCGTGGCTTACAAACTGCGGACCATTATCGTGGATGATCCTTCGGGGCAGTCCAAAACGATAGATGACGTGATGCTTGAGGAAGCTGATCACGTTTGAAGTCTTTATTTCTGTAAGTGGAACAGCTTCTGCCCATTTGGAGAAGTAATATGTGATTGCGAGTATGAAGCGATGTTCTCGGAAAGAAGATGGAGTGATTGGACCAATGATATCCATTCCCCATGCTTCGAATGGCCAGGACGTTACTGTCGGATGTAGAAATTTGGATGGCTGGTGAATGAAGTCCGCGTGGACTTGGTAGGCTTTGCACTTTCTTGTATAGTCTATCGCATCTGCTACCATCGTGGGCCAGTAGTAGCCCATTCGGCGAAGACGGTCTTGCAATTTAGGGCCAGGCTGATGGGCCCCGCAGATACCGTCATGAGCTTCGCGTATGGCTTCTTTGGCTTCTGCGTTTGACAAACAACGGAGCAATAGCCCATCGTAGGATTGTCGATACAACATTTTTGTCTTTGTATCGTAGAAGAATCTGAGAGAACGCCTTCTGATGGAAGTGGCTTCCTTTGGGTTCTCGGGAAGGATGTCGTAGACTATGAAGTCTATGAATGGTTGTCTCCAGTCTGGCGCTTCGTCGATCGTCTGAGCGAAATAACTTGCGATGAATTGAACGTTGTTCTTAGGATAGACCAGTTCGTGGCCTATTACATCAACCGAATGATGAGTATGATTTGGCACTGCTAGGGAAGCGACAAGGCCTGCTAAGGCATCGGCTTCGATGTTTTGGAGTCTGGGAACGTGTTCGATGAAGAACCCCTCGAACGACGAGATGATGTTGATTGCTATTTGGTGATAGGGGATCATATCTTCATGGCGGACTTCATATGAACCCCGGATCTGATTGACGATTAACTGTGAATCGCCGTATGCTTCAAGATATTCTACTCCCACCTCTCTTGCAAGATAGAGGCCAATGAACAAAGTATTGTACTCGGCCACATTGTTAGAGCAGGGCTCTGTGAGAGAGTAAGCGCGGTTGATCACCAATCCGAAAGGGGAAACCAGCACCACCCCGACTCTGACGACGATATTGCCCTTAGGTTCGGTCCTTGAGGCGCCATCGAAAAACATTCGCCATATATCATCGTGAGAGGTTGCATGCGAGTCGGCGACCTCATCTGGGATTTCTTCATATATTCTGGACGACTTCGAGCCTGGGTGGGCTGCCAAAAAGTCTGCCAGGGCTTGACCTTTAACAGCCTTTTGTGGGACGAAGATCATATGGTAGGAGGACAGTAATATTGCCCATGTAGCGAGACGAGAGCTGAGTGCCCCTGGTTTCTCATGAGGACCCTGAGGGGGTTGACTCGTGAGATCACATGTATAGTTTGTCCTGTGACATAGTACCGCGTCTTTTGAATGGCGAACACCAGGGCGAGGCATTCATTCTATACGGCGGTGTATAGGTGCTCTGGTCCAATCATCATTCGGCTGAGGTAATATATAGCTTGTTCATGGCCTACATCGTTGTTTTGTGCTAGCAGAGCGCCGAGGGAATGCTCCATTGCGCGTACATAGAGCAGGAATGGTTTTCCAGCAACCGGGGCCACCAGGACTGGAGGGTTCGACAAATATTCTTTGATGCTGTCGAAGGCACGTTGGCATTCTTTATCCCATACTAACGAGACGCCTTTCTTCATGAGATGGGTGAATGGCTGACATCGCCCGGAGAGGTTAGAAATTAACCTCCTGATGTAAGCTAGCCTCCCTTGGAGGCTTCGAAGTTCTCGGAGATTTCTCGGGGGACCCATCTCCATGATTGCCTTCGTCTTCTCAGGGTCTACATAGATACCCTGGGCGGTGATGATGAAACCCAAGAACATTTCGCTGGATACGCCTAAGAAAGATTTTGTGGGATTCATATTCAGGTTGTGTGCTCGCATCAGGTCGAATACCGTCCTCAGATCCTGGAGATGGTCTCCCTTACAGCGACTCTTGACGGTGATGTCATCAACATAGCACTCTACCATCTTGCATAAGTGGTCTCTGAAGATGATACTCATGGCTCTTTGATATGTGGCGCCAGCATTCTTTATACCGAAAGGCATGACTGTGTAGCAGTATGTGCCAATCGGTGTTCGAAATGATGTATGCTTTTCGTCATCAGGAGACATCTTGATTTGGTTGTACCTCGAAAAGCCATCCATGAATGACATCCGTTCGAAGCCACATGTGTTGTCGATCATGATGTCTGTGATAGGGAGGGGAATTCGTCTTTGGGATACGCCTCGTTTAGATTGCGGAAGTCGATGCAGATTTAAATCTTCTCGTTCTTTTTGAGGAATGGAACTATGTTGGCGACCCAGTCTGGATGTTGCTCTTCGCGTATGAAGCTGCTGGCTATCAGTTTGTTGACTTCGTCTTCGATCACATTAAAAATGCCCGGGCGGAAGCATCGCTGTTGTTGTTTGACCGGCTTTGCCTCTGGCCGAATGTTGAGCTTGTGAAGGACAACCTCGGGGTTTAGTCCTGGCATGTCCTTATAGCTCCAGGCGAACACATTAATATATTCTTTGACAAGTTCCAGCAGCGATTCTCGCTCTTCGTATATTAGGCTTTTACTGACGAAGATTGGTTTTGGAGAAGATTCGCTGCCGAGATCCACTTGTATGACGTCATCTTCAGTAGAAGGTTCTTTCTGTTCGAACCAATTTTCCTATTGTGCATCCAACTATTGGGCCCATGGCTCTAACTCAAGGATTTCAGGAATGTCTTCATTTTCTTCGTAAGCGTCGGCGAATGCCATGTTGACAGGACTTGTCTGAATACGTCTCCGATGCTGGTGTCTGAATCAGAAGTTGGTGACCCAGTTGAATGTGAATGCCATTCGCATTCCTCATCTGAACTTTCAGGGGTCGTTGTGGACGTAACATACCCTAATCCACATCAGGTCTTGCTGTAGTAGTCCCGTGGTTTGCCAGCCGGGACTGGTGGCTTTAAAGGTAATCGTCGCCCAGTGCCGTAGTTCAAGCCTGGCATAGTCTCCAAATCATACCCCTATTTTTGCATGAGGTATTTAGATTCGGGGCTATAAAGATACAGAAGCAGTCTTCCGGCATCTGATTCAAGGTCGACTTCTTCTATGGTGAAGGGCTGCGGGTCGTCCTTCCAGCCGAAGATGATTGGATGGTCCCCTCCCTCGATTATGCGGTAAGCGTCTTCCAATGGAGTAAGCTGGTTTGCGGTGTACACATTTGTCACCTGTGTGTAGGTGAGTGCCTATATCGTGTTCCATAGCATACATTGTACAAAGCTTATCAAGCTCGAGGTAGTTCAAAGATATCCTTTTATTGATGTAGTAAGGTATCTTTTCTAGCGGGATTACATCATCTGCGGAGGGAACATCAGTGTGGGCAGCCACATACTTGGCTAGCTCCGGTTCTTCTTCGTCTACCCTCTGTATAAATAAAGACTGAGAGGACGACCTGGGCAGCTTGATCATCAATGGTTCAGCAGGTGGAGCCGAGCGTGGAGTTGTTGGCAAACTAGCGACCCCCAGTTTGTACTTGATACTGGGCAGGGAGTTGTTGGCTAGCTAGAAGCCCCAGACTTTGTATCGGGGTGACGACTCTTCTTGGGAAGGTGTATCGTCATTGGCTTGTCGGAGGGATTAAGCTTCTCCATTTGTGGCTGGCCGACCCTAGGCAGTCTGATTGTCAGTGGCTCCGTTGTGGGTCTCGGTACTTGGCCAGACCTTGGCAGCCGGATTATCATTTGCTCTTCTTGTGTTGAGAGGCTGATTGCGTCCTTACGCAGAGTGGCTGTAAGGGGTGCGGACTTGCCAGGTTTACGAGCTTGGAGGTGGATCGTTAGAGGTTCTTCTGATCCTGTGGCTGTCTCGGTACGAGCTTGCACATCTCCTTCACCAAGGTGCCTCTTCGACTTTTCGTACGGGCAGGAGTCTGAGTAGTAGGATTCGACCCCTTTGAAGGGATCGATGTCGGCAAATTCTGTCCTCACGAAGCCGTATTTGTCGACATACTTCAAGCATTGGTGCAGCGTGGAAGACACGATCATATAATCGTGCATCCAAGGGCACCCCAAGAGGATGTTGTAAGAAGTGTCTGCATCTATGACGTAACAGGTAACTTCCGACTGGAGATCGCCAATTTGGCACTTCAGACGAATCTTTCCAATTGGATAGCTCCTGTCCGAATTGAAATCGCTAATGGCGGTGCTTGTTGGCGTCAGGCAATGCATAGGGATACGGAGATGATGTAACAGACCCTTCGGAATGATGCTTATGGAAGAACCAGGATCAATGTGCATCCGATCCACCTTTACGTCGCCGATGTATCCAGTGTAATATAACGGGCAATCGTACATGTTGGTTTTGATAAGCATATCTTACGGAGTGAAGACAATATTGGGCATCGCTCCTGTGCAAGCGCTGTTTTGGAGATCTGTAGGCGGGTTCTCTCCCGTGAGGTTGACCTGAGCCAGATACGCGTCGGTATTTTGGAGTGCATCGCTCAAAGCCGCTACGAACATCCTTTGAGAGTCTCAGAAGCTCGTATAAGGACAATTTGGCCGGTGTGTTGGCCAATTGTGCCAAGATGTCGAAGTTGTAGGGCCTCTCCATCCCCTGTGGTGCCTCTTTCCGGAGGGATTTGTCAAAGCGAGTCTCCTTCGGCCTAGGCTTATCGATCGTCGAAGGTTGAGAAGGTCCTAGAGCGTCAGTTGTAGCGGGCTGATGATCTTCAGCTGAGTTATCAGCCACAGGTTGGGATTGTGCCCCAGACCGAGTGACGACGGCTGTGACTTTTTCGATATCTGCCGAGATTGTGCGACAGGATCTGACTTTTTCACTCTTCCTCTTGCGAATGGAAGATGGTGTGGACTGAGTTACTTTAGATACAAGTCTGGATGGACCCACATGACCTCCCTTCGTGATGTGCTGAGGGGCACTAGACCAGCAGCCTGATCTCGAGGAGGTGGAAGATTAGCAATCTCCATTGTTGCCAGAGGGATGGGGATCACAGCATCTTGAGTTTCTGTTAGAGGGAAGCTGTCAAATTGTACTGACACCATATTGGCTGCCACGGTTACCTCTTCGAAATTGATGGTCAGAACGTTCGAATCGATAAGATTTTGGATGTACTATTTTTGTTGGTAGCAATCGTGTGTAGCATGGTGGACGTAGCGGTGGTAATGGCAGTACTTTGGGTTCTCCATTTCTGCCGGTCGAAATTCCCGTCTTGGTGGAGGGAGCTGAATTCTTTCTTCTTGTATGAGCATGTCTAAGATGGGCTTGACGTGGCCGTCGTCGAAGGAGTAGGTCATTTGTGGCCATTGCTTGTCTGCCAGTTTTGACTCAGGTTTCTGTGCTGTGTCGGCCACCATCGCCTGCTTGCCCTTGTTGTCTCGATTGTTGGCGGAGCTGTCCCCATTGTTGGTGTTGGGACGCCTGCCCTTGTCTTCCTTCCTCTGAGATGTGCAATCCCAGTTGGCGAGCCTTCTTCAATCGTTTGTTCGGCGCTTGTGGCATTGATGATAAACGTTTTTCCAGTCCTTGAATTGACTTTCGCCCATCCAGAGGCTGATTGTTGGAAGCAGTCTTTTTTGGCAAATTTCAATTAAGGAGGAATCTGGGTTACCAGACGGCAGCTTTATTACGGTTTGGCGAAACCGCTCAATATAGTTCCTTGTCAGCTCTTTCTTTCCCTGGACGATGTCCATGAGAGTGGATGCAGTTGTTCGGCAGGTTACGATACCAGTTGAAGGCGACACCTTCCAATGCCCCTATGAATAATCGTATAAGGATGGCATTGTCATGAGGCAGATGGTCGGTGGTGACCTCGAAGTAAGCGATGTATCGACTTGCGGAGGTCTTGCCATCATAAGGATTGATATTGAACGGCTTATATCTTAGTGGAAAGGGGACATCCCTCCATGCAGCAGGGTATGGTTGCCGTATTCTGAGGTCTTGAGAGGTTTCTCGAGCGTAAAACATGGCTCGGAGCTCCTGGACCTTTCTTCTTGCTTCCCTGGCCTCATCCACAGCGGTGGGGGCCGTCACTTCAGGAGGATTGTTGCCCGGGTTCGGTGCCGCTGAGTTCGAGTTCGCATTGACCGCGGGACCCGCGCTTGTTTGGCCAGGCGTCCCTCCTTGGAGAGTTGGAAGGGCTGCTTTGATCTCGTCTACAGACTTGACCAAGGCATGCAGTATGGCCTTCAGAGTGTCGATGCGTTGGCGATCATTGGAACCACCTTGGTTGTTGTCCGTCATGAACACCGTCTTTACATGAGAAGAGATGGACGGAACGGTAAAGGACGTGCCCTACGAATCATACCTCGGTAGCGAGAAGTCATCGGGGTATATGGGAATATTCTCCTCTGGTTCGGACTCAGAAGGGATAGTACCCCCAGCTTCAGAGTTTATTTTATCTTGGAAGTCGTGGACGTCCTCGGGGACGTCGGCCCTTGCTGTATATGATGGGAGAGTTATTTCCTCGGGTTCATCTCCTTGGAACATCGGATTATCGTGGATGTTCTGAGGAATGCTACCTCCAGTCCCAGCAACCCTCAGTTGTGTGGACGATAAATCTCCTACTGTAGCAGATTTCGTCTTTAAACGGGTACCTTAGAAAACTCCGGTAGTGGGCACCCGTTTAGACGATAGTCTCTTACTCATGGTGGTTGAAATCTTCGGGCTAGGAGCATTGGTCTTCTTTTCTCTCCCATCGGCGGGGATTTTCTGAGCAGAGTTGCAAGAGTCGACGGGAAATGCCTCATCTTCTGAACATGCTTGTTGCAGTCTTTGGAAGACGGACTGCCGATCTTCTTGTACCATCGTGTTATTGCAACTGCAGTTGACGATGATTTAGGTGCAGTGACGTCCGTGGAAGGACTCTTTGTACCCCGAGACACCTTCTCTTTCCTTGCGTTTGTGGAGGATAGCCTCACGCAAGTCAGATGGGTCCGGATCGACCATGTTTGCTTCCTGGATTTTGGAAGACTTTTGGGAACCTCTCTGTCCGTTTGCCGCTGGGGGCTGGACTCCAGTGATTCTGTACAACTTTCCATCAGAGGTCCGCATAACAGTATGTGGGATGCTCGGATGGTCAGAGGTTGGATCAGCGGACCGAGCTTGCCAAGCTCGTGCTGCCCTAGACTTCTTCACTCTGGTGTGAGGGCACATAGTAGAAGAGTCTAAGTGGTGCTGGAGAGAGTCAGACATGTCTTCTTGGGGCACAAGAGATCAGGACCATAGGAGAGGCGGTCGAAGACAGAGCCGCGTGGAGTAGGCGTCATGCGGCTGGAATCAATAATCTTCATGTGGCTGGCAGTCGTAGCCGCATAGGTCTTCTCCATGCAGCTAGAAATCCTGGCCGCATGAGTGTTCTCCATGCGGCTGGAAATCCTGGCCGCATAAGTATTATGCATTTGGCTAGCAGTCTCAGCCGCATGGTCATATTCATGCGGCTGGCAATCTTGGCCGCATGAGTCTTCCTTTTGCGGCTAGTGCCCTTGTTCGATTTCTTCCGGGAGCACATAGAATCGCTCTTTGTCCCTACAAGTCCAGCATCGTAGTTCTTTCCTCTGCCGAACTTGGGGACAGCAGAGTCCTTCATGACTTGAAGTGGGGCGCACGAGAGTCGCCTTCGCTGTCTTGGGCAGCAGAGAGTACTCCGTCCAGAGCTTGGGAAGGAGCAAATAATTTTGGCCTCCACTCGCTGCGAGCTTTCTTTGTGTGGGTTCGCTTCTGACCGGGCCAGCGCTTCCTCAGAGAGCATTTCTTCAAACGCATGTTGGTTGAAGCGGACGACCATCTTCTGTTGTATGGAGCCAAGTTTGGCTGCATCCGATTACGTCACCAACTCCTCAGCCGTGGAGAAGTTTCTCCCAGCAGAGTCGCCATCGTGTTTGCCATTGATTGTAAAAGTACAGAACAATTATCGGAGGACTGAACTTTAGACACACAATACAAACTCGCTTGTACAAAGAAAGCCTAGGGACGAAAACCTACGTACAACAATCTAATTACAATATTTATTTTAGATTCTGGGGGGTGACGATAGAGGCTCGGAAAAGCGACGACAGCTCTGCCTTACTCCTTGGACGATCGGGTGTAGCCTTGGCTCTGTAGAAGAACTGCTTGGCGTTGATGAAGAAATCCACTCTTTATTCTTTCTGGATCCGAGGGGGGTGTGCTCTCTCTCTCTCTCTCTGCTCTCTGTTCTTCTATTCTCTCTTCGTCTCTGTGTCTTCTTTTTTTGCAAGGGAATGGCACCTTGCTATTTATAAGAGTGGGGGGCATCATTGGGTTTGCAATGATTGCCCATTCTCAAAAGTCGGCGGTTAAGGATCAATGAATCTGGGCCGTTCATAATAGATTTGAGCAATTAATGTGATTGCATCAAATCTCTGTGGGCAATTAATGATGATTGCCATAAATCCTCACGATTTGTTATGCTAAGCTCAGATCTCCTGCCACGTGTTCAATTTGATTGATTGCAAATGATCTGATTTGATCCCAATATTTTATTAGGATTTGTTGATGGATTTCGGTCGATTTGATGCCACGTGTCACATTATCATGCCACGTGTCTTAACCGCGAACCACTTAGAAAATCTGAACCGCATGAGAACTGCTCCCCATTGAGCCGCATAAGGCTGGCCACGTGTCAAGGCTGCTTGGGAGTGGCCTCTGAACATTTGAACCGCATGGTGGTGATCTGAGCCACATGAGCGTAGGTGACCGCATGATGGGTACTTTCTTCGTGAGCCGCATGGAGATAGTCCTCGTGAGCCGTATTGAGATAGCCTCTACTTGAGCCGCGGGGTAGTTCTCGTGAACCGCATGGGATAGCTTCGGCCTAAGCCGCATGGGGTGGTCTCTGTTTGAGCCGCATGCGACTGTCCACATGTCAAGGACGCAAGAAGGTTTCTGGGTTTCGGGAGATTGTATCAGAGATATCCTTCGTTTCCTAGGAGTCTGCCATTATGACAGAGTCATTATTGCATCTTTCTGTCATTGGTCAGAGATGTCAGCCGTCAAGACATTAAATGCAGTAGAAGACAAAGGAAGAGCTGTTGAGGACCACGTGGCTCCTCTCTGAGCCGTATAGATGCTTGAGCCGCATGGGTCCCTGAGCCGCATGAGCTCTCTGACCGCGTGGGGATCCTTGGCCGCATGGATCTTTCTTTATTCTTTTCCATGCTTACACATGTTAATCATGAATTTAGAGAAAGTTTCAGATTTCTGATCAGTAATATGGCGTCCAGAGAATAGAGAATATATATAGGCTACGGAAGGGACCATGAGGAGAAATTAGGGTTAGGCCTCCTAACGGATCTGGATATCCCGTGTTCAGCCCTAACACACAATCCAGGCCCATTAACAATAGCTCGGTCCACTAATGAGCTATTGTTGCACTACCTCCCTAATCCCAAATTATGTTTGTGGGCCTTTTATTATATGCTCGTTTGGCTCCCCATGTTAGGATATCGTATGCCCGTCGATCAAATTAAGTTACTGACAACTATATTGATTCGACATCTTTTATCCTTAAGTAGTACCGCTAACTTTATTTGTCATGTCGGATATAATCCACCTGCAGGGTTTACATGACAATCCTTATAAGCTCCTTAAGGGGACATCATCAACCCGATGTATCGGGACATGGATTCCATTTATAATCAATAGCCCATCATACATACAATGTTATTACCCAATTCATAGATTGTTGATCCATAATAAATCTCACTCTTTTATGAGTCAAAATAATGCACACTGTATATACATGTCCGTTATTATATCCGGGTTAAGAGCACAAGCATCCATAATAATAGAGGTGTTTGTTCTCTTTGTAGTCAGTATAAAGAGAACAACCTCAAGTGGTGCTGTTCAATACACATAAAGTGTACTAGTGTAAACCTATAGTCAAGATAGACTAATACCAAATTACACTAAACCTTTCCAATAGATTGTCCAAGTCCATCTAGGTTGTGAACTATTTATATACTATAGGGAACTGATAATTGATCTTCTGTGTGACACCACACCATATTATCTACAATATAGAATATCAGACATTTGCATTAACACTTGCAACAAATACAATATGCAAACATTTGTCCATATGATTCTCACTCAAAATTTAAGGAAATAAGATTACTAAAAAAGTGATGGTTTAGTATGTAACCCTAATAAACTCCCACTTATACTCAAAGCATTGCTTTTCAGTATACTGTTACAAATCTTCCACTTATACTTAAAGCCATGCTGCTACATATCTGACTCCCATTCCCTCAACATGACTATCAAAAGCCTTAGCTGGTAAGCTCTTTGTAAAGGGATCAGCTAGGTTGTCGGCTGATGCTATCTTGAACAGCAACTTTTTCTTTCTTTACGAAATCTCGTATCAGGTGGTACTTGCGTTCAATGTGTTTCCAGTCTTATGGGCTCGTGGTTCCTTCGAGTTTGCAACTACACCACTATTATCAATAAAATATAATAGACTTAGGTAAACTAGGTACCACATCCAAGTCCAACAGAAAGTTTCTGAGCCAAACCGCTTCTTTGGCTGCCTCAGAGGCTGCCACATACTCGGCTTCCATAGTAGAATCAGCAATACATTTTTGCTTGATACTCCTCCACACAATGGCTCCACCTCCCAAAGTAAACACATAACCTGAGGTAGATTTCCTAGAATCCCTATCTGACTGAAAATCTGAGTCTGTATACCCCAAGGGAACTAAACTATCTGCCTGGTAAACTAGCATATACTCTTTAGTCCTTTTCAGGTACTTCAAAATATGCTTTACGGCAGTCCAGTGCTCTTGTCCTGGGTTAGACTGATATTTGCTGACCATGCCTACGGCAAAGCAGATGTGTGGTCTCGTACATAGCATTGCATACATTAAGCTTCCTACTGCTGAAGCATAAGGAACTGCCTTCATGTTCTCTATCTCTTTAGGTGTCCTCGAACACTGCTCCTTTGATAGAGCAATTCCATGTCTAAAAGGTAAGAAACCTTTCTTAGAATTTTGCATACTAAACGAGTTAGTACAGTATCGATATAGGAAGCTTGGGATAAGCCTAACATCCTTTTCTTGCGATCTCGTAGAACTTTGATCCCAAGGATGTGACCTATTCTCCCAAGTCCTTCATATCAAACTGTTTGGATAACCATACCTTATATCAGATAACACCTTCACATTGTTTCCAATGAGCAAGATGTCATCCACATAAAGTACTAGGAACACCACCATGTTTCCGTCACACTTTCTGTATACACATGATTCATCCTGACATTGATCAAATCCATAGGATTTATCACCTGATCAAAACATATGTTCCAAGATCTGGAAGCTTGCTTAAGTCCATAAATGGACTTCTTGAGCTACAAACAAGATGCTCCTGGCCCTTTTCAATGAACCCGTCTGGTTGCTTCATATAGATGTCCTCAAGACTTCTATTAAGGAAAGCTGTCTTAACATCCATTTGCCAAATCTCATAATCGAGATGAGCTGCAATAGATAAAAGAATCCGGATAGACTTAAGCACGGCTGCATGAGAAAAGGTTTCCTCGTAATCGATACCCTCTCTTGAGTAAAACCTTTGGCTACAAGCCGAGCTTTAAAGGTTTCAACCTTACCGTCTGATCCTCTTTTTCTTTATAGACCCACTTGCATCCATGGCTTTTACACCAAGGGTGGTTCTACAAGCTCCTAGACCTGATTAGAATCCATAGATTCTATTTCTGATATCATGCTTTTTGCCCAAACTCTGTATCTTTATCTTGGAGTGCTTCATTGTAGGTACATGGATCATAATCTTGTTCCCAGGGACGAAGTCTGACGACTCTCCCAAGAACATATATCTATCAGGTTGTATCACAACCCTCCCACTACAACGAGGCACTATCGGTTGTGGTGTAACATTTGTGACACGTTGTGCAGTTTGTGGTTCATCCTCTTGTACTGTTGGTACTGAAGTACTCGGTGTCTCACATCTCAGTTCTTTGAGAACAACTCTACTTGTGGGTTTATGGTTCATCACATAGTCTTCCTCTAAGAATCGGGCGTTGGTGCTAACAATGACCTTCTGATCCTTAGGACTATAAATAAATTCCTTTCGTTCCTCTTGGATAGCCTACAAACAAGCGTACTTCTGTACGAGATTCCAACTTATCTGCTTTCCCATTTAGCACATATGTTGGACTACCCCAAATGCGAACATGTTTCAGACTAGGCTTACGCCCAATCCACAGCTCTGTGGGAGTAAGAGGTACTGATTTAGAAGGAACCAAGTTCAAAATATAAGCACCAGTCTCTAAGGCATATCCCCAAAACGAATCTGGCAAATCTGAATAACTCATCATTGTTCTAACCATCTCTATAAGAGTTCTATTCCTTCTTTCGGCTACACCATTCTGTTGGGGCGTTCCAGGTGTAATCAATTGGGATGCAATCCCAGCCTCTGATAAATAATCCCTAAACTCTCCAAAGAGGTACTTGCCACCACGATCTGATCGTAATGACTTGATACATTTTCATGACGTTTCTCCGTTTCAGCCTTGTACTCTTGAATTTCTCAAAGCACTCAGACTTACGGCGCATCAAATAAATGTATCCATACCTTGAATAATCGTAAATAAATGTGACAAAATATTCAAAGCCACCTCTAGCTTGGATAGTCATGGGTCCACAAATCAGAATGAACCAATTCCAACACATCTTTGGCCCTATACCCCTTTGCCGTAGAAGGCCTTTTGGTCATTTATTCCTTCCAAGCAGGATTCACTGACTGGTAGTGCCTCCACTTCCAATGAACTCAAAGGTCCATCTTCAACCAGTGTTTGAATCCTTCTTAGGTTAATATGCCCCAATCGCAAGTGCCAAAGATATGTTTGGTTCATACAAGAAGGTTCTTTTCTCTTATTTAAGTTAGATGACATTATTCATTTCCATAAGTAGTATTGTGGGCGAAATAGGATTAATGACATACAAATTATCAACAAATGCACCAGAACAAATAAAATGTTTATTCTTTCTAATAACAATATTGTCAAAATAAACTGAATATCCATCCTTAACTAACATAGAAACAGAAACTAAATTCCTTCTAAGTGAAGGTGCATGAAGACAATCTCTAAATGTCAAAGACTTATTATACCAAAAGATAAAGTAACATCTCCTAATGCAACGACGATACTTTTGTAGCATAACCCATAAACAAGCATATCTCTCCATCACTGAGCCGTCTGGTTTTCTGGAACCCCTGTAATATTGCAGACATGATTAGTGGCTCCTGTATCTACACACCAGGTGCCGGTAGATAACATCGTTAAACATGTTTCAACTACTAGTAAATGAGATATACCTTCTTTGTTCCCTTGTTTGAGAAGTGGACAATCAGTCTTCCAATGTCCTGACCCTTTGCACTTGAAACATTTGCCTTTCGACTTTTTTACCGCGCCTTGAGGTCCCATGCTCTTCTTTGCTGAGTTTGCCTGTTTCTGAATGTTATTCTTCTTCTTACCGCCTTTTGGCTTAGAAGTAGAAGCCTTTTCAGAAACAAAAATATGACCACTCTGCCTAAAGAGAGATTCAGCATCTTGTAGCTCTTTGCAAGTTCTGCCAAACTATACAACCTTTTGTTCATGTTGTAATTAAGGCATAAATTGTCAAAACTTTAGGCAGAGTCCCGAGAATGATATCGACCCGGGATTCTCCATCGATTTCAGCTCCAAGGATCTCCATCTCATTCAGATGACCCATCATCTTGGGAACATGATCAATTACTGGTGTACCCTCAGCCATTTTTGTATTCATCAAATATTTCATAGGAAACTGTCTAGCTGCTCTACTCTGATGTCCGAAGAGTCCTTGAGGTTATACATCATGTCATAAGCAGTGGTCATGGCCTGATGCTGATGTTGCAGTACATTTGACATAGATGCCAGAATGTAATACCGCGCCATCTCATCTGCCTTTTCTACTTCTTATAAGCCTCTTTGACCTCTTCATCAGAGTTAGCATAAGACTTAGGTGGGCATTCCTCAACAAGTGAATATTTGTACTCCTCAGCAGTCAGAACAATATCCAAATTACTTTCCAGTCAATATATTAGGTCCAGTAAGTTTGTTTTCTTTAAGAATCACCATAAGTGGACTGAAAGAACCCATTTTTGAAATCCTGAGAATCACATAAATAAAATTATGTAGGACAAAAAAACTTTTTGAATTAACTAAATATTGATTCCCTCAAAACAACAATAAGAAATTCACCAACACCTTGAACACCATGAATTTAGCATGCCGCGATAGTGTGGACGTATACAAATTCAACTTTACTTAAGTAGGTTTTTCTTATTAATTTTACTATCATGTCAATATAACTTTATGACAAATAAAATTAATATGCTGGTCTGCTCTGGTCATACAAATAATAGCAGTGACTCCGATGGGGAGGATACCATTATTTGTATCTAAGTGTATACCATTACTTAATACTAAGTCCATTACCTTGTAATAAGTTCCTTCAGATGGAGAAGTAAACACATACTAGATAACTTTCTACAATTATCCCTAAGAAAGTTTATACTGGTGATCCATAATTATACTCATCCAATATGGAGGAAAGCACTATAGCCAACACACAAGTATAATTACATCACCTACAAACCAGTAATGGAGACCATAGGATTTAAACTAAATAATATCCTCTCACACTTAGTTATTTAACAATGAGGGTTTTTCTACTAGTTGATATTATGTCCATGTTGTCCATTATTAATGTAGGCTTGGTTTTTAAAAAAAAACCAACCACACAATAATAAACATGCATAATCAGAAAAAGCAAAATGACAAAAATAAGAGAAAATATCCAACTATTATGGTCATCTTTGTCGTCAACTATCCGAATCCAAAATCTGGTGCTGCGCAGATTTATTCTTCATCGAAAATCATCTGTCTACCTCTGGACTGCTTAAAACCAGCATCTCGTCGACGTCAGAAACAGCCACCGCCGCTATCACGATTGATCAAAAATAATTAAAATTACATCAATCCTATGCCTCTCGAAGGAGTTCATACATAATCTAGAATGCAAAATTAAAATAATAAGCACGATAAACCCTTGTGATTTTAATTACATCCACAGCAACAACAACATCCATGACATGTCCGTGGTTTAAACAACACAATCAAAAACATGCATTGGACCATAATAGTTGGATCTAAGATGCTGCAAAACCGAGTTAGAAAAGATCTACATCTACCGACTATTATACAGTATAGGTTTTATTGGACACATGGATGTATCAATCAATACGTAGATCCAAAGTGGCTCTGATACCAATTGATGGAACTGGGGATTCCTAGGACCCTTCTTTTGGTGTGCGTATTGATCGATAGAAAGTTAAACAGATCTAATACGTGTTCTAACCCTTAATAGGCGAAAACTAGGGTTCACGAATTATACCTACGGCAAAAAGGAGACAAGTAATCCTGGCAATCTCGAGCGGACGACCCCAAGATCTTCTGCACGTATTTCTTCCTCGAGTTGGACGTCGTGTGGGCGACGATCTCCCAACCTTTTCTTCTTCTTGGCAGCCCTCTCTTTCTCTCCTTACGTGAATCACGAATTTAGAGAAAGTTTCAGATTTCTGATCAGTAATATGGCGGCCAGAGAATGAGGATATATAGGCTACGGCAGGACCATGAGAACAATTAGGGTTAGGCATCCTAACGGATCTGGATATCCCTGTTCAGCCCGAACACAATCCAGGCCCATTAACAATAGCTCGGTCCACTAATGAGCTATTGTTGCACTACCTCCCTAATCCCAAATTATGTTTGTGGGCTCCTTTTATTATATGCTCGTTTGGCTCCCATGTTAAGATATTGTTGTCCGTCGAGCAAATTAAGTTACTGACAACTATATTGATTCGATATTTTATCCTTAAGTAGTACCGCTCAACTTTATTTGTCATGTCGGATATAATCCACCTGCAGGGTTTATATGACAATCCTTATGAGCTCCTTAAGGGACATCATCAACCCGATGTATCGGGACATGGATTCCATTTATAATCAACAGCCCATCATACATACAATGTTATTACCCAATTCATAGATGTTGTTGATCCATAATGAATCTCACTCTTTTATGAGTCAAAATAATGCACACTGTATATATGTTTGTTATTATATCCGGGTTAAGAGCACAAGCATCCATAATAACAGAGGTGTTTGTTCTCTTATGTAGTCAGTATAAAGAGAACAACCTCAAGTGGTCCTGTTCAATACACACAAAGTGTACTAGTGTAAACCTATAGTCAAGATAGACTAATACTAGATTACACTATAACCTTTCCAATAGATTGTCCAAGTCCATCTAGGTTGTGAACTATTTATATACTCCATAGGGAACTGATAATATGATCTTCTGTGTGACACCACACACCATATTATCTACAATATAGAATATCAGACATTTGTATTAACACTTGCAACATACAATACAATATGTGCCCATATGATTCTCATTCAAAATTTAAGGAAAGTGCTCACCGTTTGGAGTAAGGAAGCATTCGGGGACATATTCCAGGCTATCCGCACCGTTGAGGATAATGTTACCCGTGCCGAAGCTCTATTCTCCATTGACTAATCCCCGGCCGCTCGGACCTCCCTAAACCTTACCAGAGTTGCTGAAGTTCAAATTGAAGGTGGAGTCTGAATTTTGGAAACAAAAAGCGAAAATGACTTGGGACAACGAGGGAGACAAAATACCAGCTACTTTCACGCATGTGTCAAGGGCGCACACAACAACTCATTATCCACCAGATTGCGGATGAGAACAGGAACATTATCAAAGATTAACGTAGCATCCAATCGACTGCAGCTGACTTCTACTCCTGGATGTTCTCTAAAGAAGACATTCTCAGGGACATGGAATTCCTTTCGGTGATCCCTCGCCTGATAGATGCCGTAGACAACCACCGACTAGAGCTCATACCTTCTGTACAAGAGGTCAAGGACGCGGTATGGGCCATAGATGAACATAGCACACCTGGCCCCGAAAGGTTCAATGGTGTGTTCTTCAGGTCTTGCTGGGATATTATCAAGTCGGATATCCACGAGGTGACCGTCGTATTTTTCCAAGGAGGCAGGTACCGCAGATCTATTTTCTTTGCTAATCTGATTCTCATCCCCAAACAGGATAATCAGGAAACCTTAAAGACTTTCGCCTATAAGCCTGCACCACGAACAAGCTCATCTCCAAGATCATTGCCAACTGCATGATCGAGATCCTACCAAAAATTATTTCCAAAGAGCAGAGTGGCTTTGTTCATGGTCGAAATATTATAGACAACATTCTGATGGCTCAGGAAATGGTCATATGCATGAACTTACCAGCCAGAGTGGGAATATTGCTATCAAACTGGACATGGAAAAAGCATATGATATGCTAGACTAGCAATTTATGATTTAGGTTTTTAGGGCCTTTAGATTCTCGAAAACCTGGACCAACGTCGTATGGAGATCGATCAGCAATTCGTGGTTCTCTACGTTTCAATGGTCAAGCAAAAGTCTTTTTCAAATCTAGTCATAGAGTCAGACAGGGAGACCCTTTATCCTCTACCATCTTATCATATCCGCTGAAGCTGGAGCAAAAATCTTAACAGAATGGTAGAAACCTCGAACTTCCAGCATTTTCACACTACTACCGGCTGCTCGATATCACCTACCTGGCGTATGCAGATGATATTCTTATTTTCTCCTTCGGGGACGTCAGATCCATAGAGATGGTTCATAATACGCTCCAGAGATACACCAGATGCTCCGGCCTACGCGCCAATCCCAACAAAAGTGTCATCTACGTCCATCACAAGACTAGAGACCACACATCCACCCTTTCCAATATTATATCCTTCGTTGTTGCATATCGTCTTTCTCCTAACTAGGATGCCCGTTGGTGTACGGTCGCTCCAACGCGGGCATTCGAAGGGCAAGTGGGTAAAATGAGGAAAAAACTAGAGGGGTGGCATAACACAACTCTATCGCGGGCAGAAAGATTACTGATCCAAAATGTTCTCTCCTCCATCCCCATATACACCTTAGCCACATGTTCTCCCCCGAAGAAGGTCCTTACCTCCATCGAAACCCTCTTTGCAAAATTCTTCTGGGGTCACAGTGACGGCAAGGACAAACACATTGGGCGAGTTGGACACCATGGCCAGACCCACCAACGAGGGAGGTATGGGTTTTTGTAAGCTGGCACACGTCATCGATGCCTTCTCGATGAAGTTATGGTGGAAACAACGAGTCAGCCGCGGTCTCTGGGCAAGGTTCATGAAGGCCAGATACTTCAAGCATATCACCCATCCAACGCCGACTCCAACTACAGATCCTCAACATCCTGGAGGCGTATCCTTCACGGACGTTGCCTCGCAGAGCCCATGATTCGCCTATAGCTAGGCTCAGGTGAATCATCTTATTCTTCGAGCGTTGGACAGGGGTAGATCTCCTCCCCAAACTCTCGACAGCTCCTTCCAACAGTAAGATCAGAGAGCTGTAGGATCACTCGAACTACTTGAACCGGGAGATAGCCCGGGAATGGGTTGGAGAGAAGGTAGCAGACGCACTCCTCGATGCCAGACTGATGATCAGTACGGACCCGACGTTCTGCAGTGGTCTATTGAGCCCAGCAGATCCTTCACGCTCACCTCGGACAGAAGGGTCGTGTGCGGCACATAGGCGCCTTCCTCCATCCTAGGACCGTTCTGGCAGGCATGCATCCCCAAAAAATGGCCTGTCCTAATGTGGAGAGCCTTCCGTGGGAAGCTCCCCACCGACAACGTCCTCAATACTATCGGATTTAGTCTAGCATCAGCGTGTCACTGTTGTACGAAAAAATAACAAGAAGCAGTAGACCACATCTTCTACTACGGGAGTTAACAGATAGGGTTTGGATAGCGCTCTCTTACCGGTGTCGTCTTAACCAGAGCAGTGGAAGCTTCCACGATCTTTCGGCCAATTGGGCTAACGCTTCCCACGACCACCAGATCGTTGCAGCCGCCATCACATAGGTTATATGGAAGAACCAGAACAAATTTAGATACGAGGGTCACCAATATTCGGCCGACCAAATGATACGGAAGGTCCTCCGCCAAACTATCAAAGTCAGCCAACAATGCAAGCACCTCCAGGTCTTCTGGCAGTCTGTGCTCTTTTAACTTTTTCCTTTGTTCCTCCTTTCTCGTTGCTTGTCTTTTGTTAGCGCTTACTTGTAAAGGATTCGGCATTTTGCGCCTTCATATGAATAAAATCGAGGGATTTTTGAAAAAAAATAAAAATAAAAACATATATATATATGATTGTATTAATTTTAGATACTTTCTAGAATATATATATATATATATATATATATATATATATATATATATATATATATATATATATATATATATATATTAGACTTTAAAGTAATTATTTTCAAATTATAGAATATTGTTTTGCCAAGGTAGATAATATTATATGACTATATTGGATAGAAACTAGTTGGTAGAGTATGCCTGAGTATAGACTATAAATGGTAAGTTTATACATGGTATGTGTGATAGTATTTATTTAAACTTATTTATATTTTAGGAGTTCCTGATATTAGCTTTATTTGACTCTGGTTCCACGTATTCTTTCTTAGCTGCTAGTTTCATAGCCACCCATAGAGGAGCAACTTCACCCTTCCGAAGGCCATGAAGATTCTTACGGGAGGTGGAATAATACCAGTTAGCGATACATATAGATCATGTCCAATAGTTGTGTGCGGGCAAGAGATACGAGCCCGATTTATAATCTTTTCCATGTCGGACTATGATGTTGTTCTAGGCATGGACTGGTTGAGCCAGTACCTTGTACGTTAGATTGTTGACGTGGATGCATCATCGTCAGACCACCAGGTCACCTGGAGTTTGAATTTCTTTGGGGAGCCCGAGAGCAAGGTGCCCGACCTACCCTTAAGGTAGACATTATAGAAGATGAACCAGTATACCCGAAGATCGTATCAGAGTTTGAGGATGTATTTCTCAAGGATCTTCCAGGCCTGCCGCTTGATCGGGAGATAGAGTTTACCATAGAGTTGGCTCCAGGAGCCGAGCCTATTACTTCTCCGGTATACAGATTAGCACCAAAGGAGTTAATAGACCCGAAGATACAAGTAGATGACCTCTTAAACAAAGGTTTCATTCGGGCTAGTATTTCTCCTGGGGTGCCCCAATCCTATTTATGCCAAAGAAGGATGAATCGGTACGCTTGTTCATTGATTACAGGACATTAAATGCTGTAACAATAAAAAATAAGTACCCTTTGTCGCGTATCGATGATTTATTTGATCAGATGAGCGGCGTATCTGTATTCTCGCAGATCGATCTTAGATTCGGTTACCATCGGATCAAGGTTCGGAAGGAGGACATCCCGAAGACAGCTTTTAGGACGAATTACGGGCACTATGAGTTTCTAGTTATGTTGTTTGGTTTAACCAACGCATCAGCTGTGTTAATGAGCATAATGAACAAGGTTTTCCACCAGTAGTTGGATAAATTTATAGTGGTGTATATTGACGATATCTTGGTATACTCTAAGAGCCACGAGGAGCACAAGAAGCATCTCAGGATCGTATTGGAGACACTGAGGCATGAGAGGTTGTATTTAAGTTTTCTCAGAAAACTTTTATTTTTTTGCAAACATCAGCATACAAATGGGACTTCAGATTCATGAGGACGGTACAATGAGGTGTGGGGATTGCCTATACATGTTGAATGGCAAATTGTGCCAAGGGTTGATGACTGAAGCATATAGATCAATCTACTCTATTCATCCAAAAGGTACAAAAATGTAACGAGATTTGAGGTAACATTACTGGTGGCATGGGGAAAAAGAGAGATTGCACGATTTGTGGCAAGATGTATGGTCTGTCAGCAAGTCAAGACAGAACATCAAGGGACTGCAGGACTATTACGGCATCTTCCCCCCCCCCCCCCGAGTGAAAGTGGGAAACATTACCACAGATTATGATAGGATTTTCTAGAAGCCCTAGTAGGAGGGATGCAGTCTGGGTTATCGAGGATCGACTCAACAAGTCAACACATTTCTTGCCTTTTAGAGTTGGGCAATCCACAGATATACTAGCTGATATGTCAGATTATGAAATTGCATTGCGTGCCAGTTAGTATCGTGTCAGATCGAGATTCCTGATTCACGTCACATTTTTGGCAGAGTATATAGGAGTCTGGGAACTCATTTAAAGTTTAGCACTGTCGATCACCCACAGACGACGGCCAGTCAAAGCGCATAATCCAGATACTCGAGGATATGCTAAGAGCTTGTATGTTATATTTTGGAGGATCTTAGAAAAATTACCTACATTTGGTGGAATTCTCCTACAACAACAACTACATAGCAAGCATACAGATGGCACCTTTTGAGGCACTGTACGACAGAAAATGCAGACCTTCGGTATATTGGAGTGACGGGGGAGCATCAGATACAGGGACCCGAGTTAGTGACTCAGACAGTGGAGAACGTAAACAGATTCAGAGCCACCTTCGAGCAGCAAGATAGACAAAAGCATTGAGCAAATGCACCGCCGACCTTTGGAATTTAAGGAAGGCGATCACGTATCCTTAAGAATTTCACCAACTCAAGGAACCATTAGATTTGGGAGCAGAAGCAAGCTAAGTCCGAGATACATCGATCCATTTGACATCTTGGAGCGTATTGGAGAGGTTGCTTACCACCTTGCATTACCACCATCACTAGTTGGCGTGCATGACATATTCCACGTATCGCAGTTGGGGAGACATGTGATAGACCCTAGTCACGTGCTCGATCATTCAGAGATTATCGTTGGGTCGAGCCTGTCATATACGGAGCAGCAGTGGAGATCCTCGATCGCAGCGAGCGAGAAGGTGTTTAGAGGCCAGATGATCGACTAGTCCGAGTGGCTTGGAAGCATCTTTCACCTAGCGAGTC
>JANAVB010029154.1:0-39999 GCA_029216955.1 Iris pallida | reverse complement strand
TACCAAATATCCAAATAACCAAGTCTGCAACAATCACACAACAACAAGTATCCAAATGACCAAGTCTACACCAAATAACAAAGTCTACAACAAATAACCAATGTCTACACAACCAACAAATAGAATAGGATCCGAACATCCAAATCTACACAACCAACAAATATCCAAGTCACAAACAAAGAATGAAACAACACAAACAAACAGTCCTAACTAGGACTACTAGGAATCTGGTACAGGAGGAGCCGCCGCGACGAAGGGATAAGAACAACTCATACTCCTCAAGTGAAATTGATACCGATGGAGCAGGCAGTAACGTCGGTGGAGTCGGTATCGAAGAAGAAGGCGCTGGAGACGACGGAGTCGACGACGATGAAGGTGCACCCGGAGGACCAGCACGCTCCAACGCTGTAAGTCGCTGGTGGTATGAATCCATGATAGATAACATTCTATCACTGCTCTGGGCCATCGACTCCTGCGCCAATCTCATCCTCTCGACCATGGTCACCTGTCCTGTCTGCAGGTCCGTCACCGTGCGCTCTAATCCTCCAACGGTGCGCTGTCCTCTCAGTCGTCTCCCTGAGGTCCATAATGTCGCGGTCGAGCACATCCAATCGTGCTAGCAGCACAAGATCGTCCGTAGGGTGCTGAGACTGCTCCTCGATCCGTCGTAGAAGGTCGTCACGGAGAGACTCCATCATGTGGTAGACTCGGGCAGACTCCTGGGACGGCTGTGGACCATGCACACTAGTATGAGATGTCCTAGAGGACTGGGTCGCAACTAAGGTGCCATAGGATCCCGTACCGTAGTATGTACCCCTACGGAGTCCACCAGGCGGCTATCCACATCGTCCGCAGACGGAGCTTGGGTGGGCTGCGAGGAAGTACCGGCCTCTCCTGCATCAGGTGCACTAGCAGCCGTCCGTTCCCGCAGCCTCTGATAGTCGGCCTAGAAAGTACTTATTATTACTAACTTCTAATTTCTAATTAATGTACTTATTATTACTAATTTCTAATTAATGTACTTATTATTTCTAATTTTTAATTAATGTACTTATTATTACTAACTACATGAATATTTATTTGTATCATATTTACTAAGTTATATTAAAATTGACACAAAGTATTAAATTAAGATAACGTATTGTAATACTTACATAAGTCTGCTCGGCCCTCTCGTCAATAAGGTTACCGCCGCGACGATGGGTGGCCAGGAAGACGGTCACCATGTCGGCGTTACCGACCTACTTTACCTGTAATTAAATATATTATCTTAGTAATAATTTATCGATTTTACATTTAATATTTCTAAAAGAGAAAAACATACCAGACGATGGAAATGTTCCGTCATCGGAATCGACCCACCGTACAACTTCGAGGCATGTTGCCTAGCCGCCTTGGCCTTCTCCGACTTCTCCTTGTACCTTGGCTCGTCGAATCGAGCCTTCATCGCATTCCACTGATCAGGGGTGATCCAACCTTGGATCGACTTTCCGGCACGATCACGATCCTTCTGATCATTGATAGCGTCGCGGATCAGCTTGGCAGCGACGGCAGGAAACATCCCCTCGATAAGCTCGGCCCGGTGTGGTGGATAGAAAAACATATCCTAGAATAGCACAAACCAAATATTTATCAGTTATATATAATATGCAAAAATTATATGATTCATGTTAAAAGCAAATATATTTTAACCTTGAAGCACGCAAACTAGAAGGCCTTCCTCTCGTCCGGAGCATCAGAGTAGTTAATCCAAGCACCACCATAATTATGCCTCAGCATGTGGCCTAGACGTCTCTGTACCTCTGGGGGACGATATCTATACAAACATATTATATTCATGAAAAAGTTAAATTATGATAAAAACAGAAAGAAAAAAATTATAAACCAAAACACCTACTTTGTACCGTCGGCCCAGATCTCCGTCCTCCTCTCCTCCGGAGGTGCGTACGCATCATCTGCATGATGCTCGTCGGCCGTCGGCGCAGCCTCCGCCATCTGCTCATCCGTCTCCATCGTCGTATCAGCACCAGGAACGCTAGACGGGCGAGCACTCTCAACAGGCCTGGAACTACTCGTCCCAGGAGATATACCACGTGACGTCGTCCCAGCAGGCCCACCTACTGTCCGATATGGAGGAGTAATCGGCGACGAGGATCCAGAGCCTGTAGAAAGTACCGGAGGATGATGACCTCGTTGTCCCCCTCGGAACGCTCTGCGACGACCTGCCATACCTGATAACAGCATATAATAAAACAATAAATAATAGAGACTAGAAATATGAAAGTACAACAAATAATAGAGACTAGAAATATGAAAGTACAACAAATAATAGAGACTAAAAATATGAAAGTACACAAATAATAGAGACTAAAAATATGAAAGTACAACAAAGACAAGATAATAACCAAGACAACATATGATGATACATTCTACAATAAACATCTAAGTCCAGAATATATTCTAGAAGAAACTTCTAAGTTCAGATAAGTATATCTCTCAATCATCTTCAGAATAATCATCTTGTTCGTCTTCCTCGACCTTATCTTCCTCTTCCTCCTCATCTTCACTTTCATCTTCGCCTTCGTCGGCTTCGTCTTCCTCTTCGAATAATTCTATATCTTCTACATTAGTGTCGTGTAATGCGTAACTTCCTCTTCCTCCTCATCTTCACTTTTATTTTCCCCGAAGGCTTTTCGGATGCATTGAATACTTTCAGTATTCCATCATTAAATTTTTGATATCCGTCGTCGTTTCTCGGAGCCCTTGTTCTAT
This sequence comes from Iris pallida, assembly GCA_029216955.1. Taxonomy (NCBI): domain Eukaryota; kingdom Viridiplantae; phylum Streptophyta; class Magnoliopsida; order Asparagales; family Iridaceae; genus Iris; species Iris pallida. The sequence continues at coordinate 37,227 of JANAVB010029154.1, read as the reverse complement.
TCGTAGCAACATGAGGTTTGAAATAGGAGGAGCAGAAATTTGTAATCTCCTCGAGAATATAGGCTTCACAAATAGAACCCTCGATCCGAGCCTTATTTTTCACCTTTCTTTTTAGGTGATTCAAATGTCGCTCGAACGGGTACATCCATCGATATTCGACGGGTCCACCAACACGTGCCTCGTAGGAAAGATGAATCAACAAATGCTCCATAGAGTCGAAGAATCCAGGAGGGAACACCCTCTCTAGCTTGCACAGTGTTACCGCAATGTCCTTCTCTTGCTTTTCTAGACGATCAACAGCAATTTCTTAGAACAAAGGTCCCTGAAGAATATGCTAAGCTCCGTCAATGGATCCCAAACTGCCTGCGGTAAGAATTCCCGAAATACAATCGGAATTAACCCCTCCATGAATACGTGACAATCATGGCTCTTCATACCTGTCAGTTTGTTCTCCTTGAGGTCGACGCATCTTCTCAAGTTTGAAACATACCCATCTGGAAATCTCAGACCTTGAATCCACCTATAAAGCCTCACTTTATCCTCCTTCTCCAGTGAGAAAATTGCCTTAGGCTGCTTCAACTTCCCATTCCCGTCCTCTATCAAATGTAATGCAGGACGTCTACATATTTCTTCCAAGTCCAATCTAGCATTTGGATATCTTTCGTCTTCCCCTTTACGTCCATTACAGTATTAATTATGTTGTCAAATACATTCTTCTCGATATGCATGACATCAAGGTTATGTCTAATCAGATTGGTGCTCCAATATGGAAGATCCCAGAATATACTCCTCTTCGTCCAGTTATGAGTGCGACCAAATCCGTCACACTTGTAGCCCGTAGCAGGATGCTCAATAGCTCTTGGTAAATCTTTTACCTCTTCCCATATCGTGTATCCGGGCCACCTTGGCGGGGGATTAGCCTTCTCCACAATGCCAGCACGAAAAGCATTCATGTTCCTCCGGTACGAATGATCCTTCGGCAGGAATTGTCGATGACAATCGAAGAAGCATGGTTTGCCTCCGTGTTTCAAACGAAAAGCCTTAGTGCTGTCCATACAATACGGACATGAAAGACGACCATGTGTGCTCCATCCAGATAACATTCCATAGGCCGAAAAGTCATTGATGGTCCACATAAGTGCTGCCTGCATCTGGAAATTTTGTTTTCTAGATACATCGTACGTGTTGGAACCTACTTCCCACAGCTGATTCAACTCATCAATCAACGGCTGTAAATACACATCGATGTTCCTTTTCAGATTGTTCGAACCTGGGATAATAACGGTGAGAAACATATACGGAGTCTTCATGCACATCCAAGGCGGTAGATTGTACGGGGTGACGATCACAGGCCAACACGAATACTGGGATCCCGAAAGTCCGAATGAGGTAAAACCGTCGGAGCAGAGACCCAATCTGACATTATGCGGATCAGAAGCAAAATTTGGATACACTCGATCAAAGTGCTTCTATGCTTCTCCATCATATGGGTGATCCAACACTCCTTCAGTATGTTCCCGTTTATGCCAACTCATGTTTTCTGCAGTTTCCTTCACCAAAAACAACCGCTGCAACCGCGGCGTCAATGGCAAGTAGTGCATCGAAGAGGTAGGCTTCCTGGCACCGACAGACTTTTCTCTACCACATGCTTTGTAGCGATCGACACCAGAAAATCTGCAGACGTCTTTATCCTTGTCGTCTTGTAGTATAACATGCACCCGTTGCGACAGACATCGATTTTTTCGTATCCCATCTAGAGCGATCTAACCATCCTCTTAGACCGGTAGAAGTCTTTAGGCAACTTCGCACCCTCAGGCAATATTTCTATAAGCAACTCCATAAGACGGTTGTAGCAATCTTGCGACATGTTAAAATCGGACTTGATGCTCAACAATCTTGTAACCACCTCCAAGGTGAATGATCCTCACAACCAGGATATAATAGAGTCCTTGCATTCTCCAGCAACTCCATGAACTGTGCAGCATCGGGGTTCGGTGCCTCCTCAGGTGCATCATGATCATCCGGATCGAAACTAGGCCCAGCCGTGTCGAAAACCAAGTTCACCAACCCATCGTCGTAAAGAGCGTTGTTGTGGACATCCATATAAGGCTCGTACTCCGATGCTAAAGACACAAGTTCTCCGTGCTCGCTCACTGATAGTAATTCGGCGTGAAACCCTTCGAGTATAAATGATACGTGACATCCACTTCTGTATGATATTTCAAGTTGCGACATCTTACACACGGACACTTAATTTTGGTACCGTCCATGTACTGAGGGAACGCCTTGGTAAACTACAGGAACTGGTGTACACCCTCTATGAATTCATCCTGCACACCGCACATGTCATTAGGATGACGGTTGTACATCCAAGTACGATTCCACAGATAGTTATTCAGCTCCATAATTCTGTAAGATAGATACATCAAGGTAGTGAATGATATGCAAGTGTCAAATCTTTGTGCACAAAGAGCTTAACAAGAATAGAACATATCCAAAACACAACTTTACTTGTTACAACTTTGATCCCCAAATTCTCGTTTGTCAGTTCATGCGGTCTACACTTTCTGCAGTATATGTACACATGACATTTTACGTTAAATGGTCAGAGATTATCGGTCATCTTCTTTTCGTATTGCTAACTTTTGTTTCGCGTGTTTGTGCTTGCGGTGGTCAGAGATTATCGCGGCGGTATATCACCCGTATCTACAATATTTCATATAGGCTGAGTTGTATAAGTCAAGTTTTAGGATATTAGTCTATATATTATGTATAGTCCAACCGAGTCAACTCTAAGCTAAACTAGTCCAACTTGGTCAAACTAGTCATTTCTAAGTTGTATAAGTCAAGTTTTAGGATATTAGTCTATATACTAGTCTAAACTCTCCCTCCTCTCCAAATACCTGGTACTAGTTAACCCCCCTTTCTCCCACTAGACACACACATACATATACATGATGTATACAACCACACCATAGTTCCTAGGTTCTTTTAACCTAACTTTCCAGTTGGTACTAACCTCAATAGAACAAACACTATCACAGCTCAAAATACTAACACATGCTCACGCCTTACTCTTGTGACACTCCCTTTTAAACACAAACACACACCTATATTCCCTTACACATGTTTCCATGTTACCTGTAAAAATAGGAAACCCTTGTTGTCTAAAATAAGACACAATTCTACAAAGAGAACCATACTGTAGAACTCACACTTTAAGATAATAGATGAAGGAAGACTTGTATGGAGGATCGTCTACTTTATTCATGGAGTTGTCATAGGGTGTTGAGCGATGTCATTTTATTCTTTTCTTCTTCTTCTTCTTAGGATTTTTGAGTATTGGATCTTGAGACATATATAGCTAGAACTTACGAAGAATGGAGTACCATACTTCAACAAATAGATGTTGACTAATTGGTTCATACACTTAAAATCTCCGACCATTGGGGATATTGGCAAACTAATATACCTAGATTACCCAAAAGTACACTTGCGAACTAGGATAAAATAATTAGTTGTGTACTAAACATCTCTAAGTGTAGGAATGTTGTAAGGTGAAACAATGTATAAAACACTATCGAAACCAAACCCAATATGCAAATCCAAATTAATACGAAAATACACAAGTGTAAGTAGGGGATTAAGTGTACAGAGGTAAAATACATATATATGCATGCTTGGGGCTGGCCACGTGTCCAACAAATGGACACAAAGTGTCCAAAACCTCACGAACACACTGTATCAGTGAACACATGGTCGTAATGTGTCTCCGTGTCCATTTTGGACACGAAAAACACCTCAATTAGGGTTAGGATTTACCTTCAGTCTCCTCGCGGTGGTGGAGGAGGAGGAGGAGGACAAGTTCGGTGGTGGAGGCTCGAGGAGGGAGGAGAAGGGGCTCGCGGTGGAGGAGGAGGATGAGCGGCGCCGGAGGGAAGGGGGTCGGGCTGTCGTCGAGGTCGGGGGAAGAGGGGCGGGAACAAAAAATTTGGTGAGAGGGAGAAATGAAAAATCGAACCGAGAAAACCCTATTAGCAGCAAGTTAGCGACGTCTGTAAAAACGTCGCAAAGCGTCGACTTTCCTTTAATATTCGACGCGCCATAAGCTATGCGACGCTAAACGTCGCTGAACCAATAAAACTGGCGACGTTTTCCGACAAATCAACGACGTTGGTTTTTATTACACTAAATGTAGTAGCAATATGTCGCTATTTGTCGCTATCAGCGACGTATTGTGACGTATTTTTGGCGTCGCTAATTCCGGAAATATTAGCGACGTTTTAAGTTGGCGTCGCTAATTTTGTCGCTGATATGGCTTATTTTGTTAGTGTTCATCGTCACCTACCAGAATCAAAAACTAAACAATTGTACTTAGATTGTTTCCTAGAATTTTTTTCTAGGCTTTCTCTTGTACGAGCGAGTTTGCAATCAAGTTCAATTCCTCTGTTCTTGATATTTAATGGCAAACACGATGGCGACTCTGCTGGGGACATCCTTCTCCTCTGATGAGAAGTTGGTGACGCAATCTGACGCGTCCAAGTTCGACTCTACGCAGCAAATGCTCGTGGTTCGTTTTGAAGAAATGCTCTCTGAAGGGAGCGCCAGACCGTCACAGAAACGAGCCAATCCAAAAAGAACCCGCAGGACGTCGAAGCACAAAAATGTTGTCCCCGACCAGGTTCTTGAAGAAGCTCCTTCTGCGGCCCAAGACGGTGATCAAAGCTCTTCTGCGACCTTGCTTCCGACCGCGGAGAACCCCACTGTCCCCAAATCCAACAAAGTAAAATACTACGATGCTAAGTTTTTTGGGTACAAGGGAAATCTATACGGACGAGAAAGAGGCCACATAAGAGAGATAAGCAGTCTGCATATGCGGCAGCCAACTATGGCCGCAGGCGGATGGCCCATACGGCAGCCAACTCTGGCCGCAGGCGGATGGCCCATGCGGCAGTCAACTCTGGCCGCAGGAAGATGGCCCATACGGAAGCTAACTCTGGCCGCAGGCAGATGGCCCTTGCGGTAGCCAACTCTGGCCGCAGGCAGATGGCCCTTACGGCAGCCAACTCTGGCCGTAGGCAGATGGCCCATACGGTAGCCAATCCTGGCCACAGACAGGGTATCTCATGCGGCCCTGTCAGAAGCTCTGTGTTTGACCGTATCTCATGCGGGCCCGACTCCATACGGCCCATTGAGAATGTAGAATATTCCAATCTGGACTTTTCTTATTATGCGCCTTCAGGTGCTAAATTGAAGAAGTCTAGGGCAGTACGGGCCCAACAAGCCCAGTCAACTGTCCAAGTTGCTGACCGTCAGCAGGTACCATTAACCGTTATACGGGCTCCTGATGGAAAGCTGTACAGAACCACCCGCATCCAGTCCCCCAGGGCTAACGGACAGGGTGGGTCTCACAAATCTTCCTCCAACAATCGAGAGCAAGTGCTTTTACTAGCCTCGGATCATGAAGCAAATATGATACCTATGCACCCGTGTGCTCGGGATACCCGAGTCCACAAATTGGATGCAAAGGTAGATCAGTCTGCTATCGACTTGCGAGAGGTAATTACTCATAAATGCAAGGAGAGAGAAGCAACCTTGGCATGTGATGATCCTTTTTCGGGACGTCGTTGCACCCAGGTCATCATCAACTGCTGCTGCGACAAGTCAGCAGCACCTGAAGATCGGTAGTCCATTTTTCAACGACTACACCAGCCAGCACCTGTCCGACAACAACTTGAGGAACAGGTGAAAATCTCAGGAGACGAGGAATTCTCTTTCTCCTCCTGTAATTCAACTCGGAAGGTTCTTCCTGGCAAGAAAGGAAAGAAGACAGGCTCTTCCAGCCCGGCAATCTCAGCCAGCACTACAAGGAAACTCTCATCTGGAGGGTTGCCACCGATAGCCACAGGGGGCGTCTACCTAGGCACTCGATCCAGAAAGAAGCTCCCAACACCTGGGGGTACATCTTCGACCTCCTTGGGGGTAGATGAAGCCGAGGGTAGCAGTCCCCTCAATATATGCGATAATCCGGTGTTCCAAGAGCATACACAGGGGGTAGCGATCCACTGGAATTATATAACAGACATGGACGTCCCTGAGGTGACCTCCTTCGCCAAGACGATGTGGCTTCCTACGCAGGGGGTAGCACCCCTTCCGAATCTGAGAAAGAGGACATTCCGACGTTCCAAGACGATTTTTCTGTACGAGGATACGACACAGAGAGCACTTCTTCTACGATCCCTTCCACGTCTACCTACGTACGAACGGTCTTTATGGCCGGCGATGACCATGATGGACCTACTAATTGGCAACCTCTAGAAGTACTTGAAGCCATGCTTCTGTTCCTGGTCAAGTCAGTAGACGAAATCAAAGCCTCCTTGCCGACTCAACCGGCAAGGACGCCTGGACAAACAAGCTTGGGACTCGCAGTCAACGCGGACTCCACCACGACCGCTCCTCCTTTGGGTAACAATCCTCTAGGAGCATCCGCTCCTTCAGCTACAGACGAAGCCATGGAGGCAAGAAGGGAAGTCCAGGAGCTTTGAGCAATGTTCAATGCCCGAGACTCCTTCCGAGACCTTAGAATACGAACCATATCCCGTTACGTGGAGAGATGTTCCTTTTCCGCCACGGTACAAACCGTTTCATATTGATTCGTATGACAGGAAGACCTCTGCTAGTTGGTACATGACGTATTTTGAGGTCACAATAGATCACTTGTCGCATAGCGATGCCATCTTCATACGATTATTCATCGGAGTATTGGAGGGTATCGCGTTCGACTATTACCGTAACCTTCCGGACAACTACATCTATTCTTTTGAAGGCTTCAAGCACATGTTCCTAGAAAGATTCTACGAAGTGGGACATGATGTGACAATGTCATTCCTCATGGACGTCGTTCAAGGGGAGAGGGAGCTAACAAGGAACTATATCGATTGGTTTCGCCAAACCGCAATGAGATTGCCCCAAGACAATCCCGAAAGCTCCTTGATTGAAATCTGCCAGAAGAAGTTGCTCCCCGCAATCAGCCTCTGGATGGGTGAAGATCAGTTCAGGGATTGGACGACCTTCATCATAAGTGCCACCAATGCGGAGGCGAAGTTAAAGAAGGCTCGCCAGTTGGGATTACACATCCCTGATGGAGAGGTCAAATGCAAACGTCCTGGTACCACCCCCAATAACAGCAACGGCGGTTCCGTCTAGATATTATGGACTCCATCGAAGCAGAAGTAAACAAGCTTATAGCTAGCGGTTTTATCTGCGAGGAGCAGCACCCAGACTGGATAGCTAATATAATACCAGTCGTCAAGAAGAACGAAAAGATCCGAATCTGTATCGACTTCCGCAATATGAATGCGACATCTCCTAAGGATGAATTCCCTCTTTCCATCACCAACATAATGGTCGATAATACATGTGGCTTCGAGCGCATGTCCTTTATGGATGGCTTTTCAGGATACAATCAAATCAAAATGTCTTCTGACGATAAGAAGCATACGTCATTCCGAACACTGATCGGTGTGTATTGTTACACAGTCATGCCTTTTGGCCTGAAGAACGCCGGTGCTACATATCAACGAGCTATGAACGTCATCTTCAGAGATCACTTGCGCAAGACGGTGGAGTGTTATGTTGATGACATCGCCGTCAAAAGCCGCTCCAAGGATGATCACTTATACGATTTCAGGACAGTGTTCGACCTTATGTGAGCGCATAATCTGAAGATAAATCCTACCAAGTCCTTCCTGGGTGTGTCCAGCGAAAAGTTCTTGGGCTTTGTCATTACTTCACGGGATATTCACATAGACCCCGATAAGACAAAGGCAATCCTGGAGATGAGTCCACCGAGGAACCTCCGTGAACTCCGCGGCCTTCAGGGAAGACTAGCCTACATCAGGAGGTTCATATCTAACCTCTCAGGACGATATCAACCCTTCACACAACTTATGAAGAAAGGCGTCTCTTTCATATGGAATGAGGAATGTCAACGCGCCTTTGATGACATTAAGGAATACTTGTCGAATCCACCAGTTCTGGTAGTCCCGGTTGTCGGAAAGCCCTTTCTGCTCTATGTACGGGCAATGGAACACTCCTTTGGTGCCTTGCTAGCACAGAATAATGACGCAGGACATGAACAAGCAATCTATTATCTCAGCCGAATGATAGTGGGGGCCGGAGCATAGGTACACCACCGTAGAGAAGGAATGCCTTACCTTGGTGTTCGCCATTCAGAAAACATGATACTATGCGTCAGGGCAGATCATCCATGTTATCTTGCGAGTTAATCCCCTTAGGGTTCTCATGACCAAACCAAGCGCACTCAGTTCTCGTCTAGCCACATGGACGATACTATTATCCCCCTACAACATGGTCTTCATTTCGCAGAAGGCTATCAAAGGTCAAGTGTCACTCCCCGTTCCCGAAATACATAAATTTTTGATTTTTCTGTATATGGTATCTGGCACCTGTATCTTGATCGTATATATCCTATATTTGCATCTGGCCATGGCATAGAACAGTATCTCATCGCGGATTAGTGTGCCACCCCTTATCCTTGTCTGGTTGTAGGCGTGGTTCACTACTTCGATGATAAGATATCTGAACTGTGTTACGGTTAGGATTTTATTTAATTAATTTAATTAGTTGTATCATGTAGCATTTAACATGTCATTAGTCATATGGTTTAGAGCATGCTTAAGATTAGGGTTTCTTTGAGTCAACCCAACCCCTAATATACTCTTCCTCACTCTCTCTCCTCATTCACTCTTTCATTTATTTTCTTCAAGCAAACCCTTAGGCAAGTACACCTTGCACCAAATGGAAAGATTCTTGCATTTTTTATTCTTGATTTTTTCCTTTATTATTTGTCTATATTGTTCTTCTCTTTATTCTCTACAAGTTTAGTTCTTAGAGTTTTTAATTTTAATGGCTAGTTTTGTGTAGATCTAAGTTTGTGCCATTTTCGATTTTCTTGGGTTTTGATCTATAAAACTTCTTTGTTTTCAAATCTAGTTGTTCTATGATGTAGAAAATCTCATTCTACCCAATTTTGGTTTTTGAACCGCCGAATTTAGACTTATTTTGAGGAAGTTACGGCCAATTGAGATTTGGACATCTTCTAGATGCATAGTACTAGCCGCATAGTATCAGTCTGCATAGATGCATAGTGCTGACCGTATAGTGTCAGTCCGCATAGATGTATAGTGCTGGCCGCATAGTGTCAGTCCGGATGGATGCATAGTGCTAGTCCGTATGGATGTATAGTGCCAGTCTGCATAGATACATAGTACTGGCCGCATAGTATCAGTCCGTATGGATGCATAGTACTGGCCATATAGTGTCAGTCCGCATGGATGCATAGTGTTGGCCGCATAGTATCAGTTTGCATGGATGCATAGTGCTGATCGTATAGTGTCAGTTTGCATAGATATATAGTGCCAGTCCGCATAGATGCATAGTACCAGTCCGCATAGATGCATAGTACTGGCTGCATAGTATCAGTCCGTATGGATGCATAGTGTTGGCCGTATAGTGTCAGTCCGCATGGATGAATAATGCTGCAGGCATGAATAGTGCTGCAGGCTTGCATAGTGCCGCATGGATGAATAATGCCGCATGGATAAATAGTACCGCATGGCTTGCATAGTGCCACATAGTGCCTATTTTGGCTATTTTTGTATATTTTATATCTTATTTGGCTTAATTGTGGCCAGAATTTCTCCCAACTTCTAACATAAAAGTTGTAGATTTTTGTATTGGCTTCAAGGATCTTTATGTCTCACTTTAACCAGAGTTCATATATAACTTTTATGTCACGAGGGGTCCGTGTGACTTTCTCACTTGACCGTGTTCCTGATTTGATTACCTGTATACGTGCTGGTACCTATTCTAAGTGTGTATTGAGATACAATATTAGTATGCACTGCGGTGCTATTTAATGAGTGCACTGAGGTGTGACTCTATGTGCTAAGTGATCCTTCATGTTATATGTCAATACATGTGTACCTTCCAGCACAGTCAAGGTAATTGGTCAGTAATAGTATCGTGGTATATTGATTGTTGTTTGATGCATTACACTAAGCATGGATGTAGATTTGGGACTCCTTAAGCCGATGTGGATTATTTAGGGTACACGTACTATGCTACGACATATAGGAGGATGACCATGTGACCACGATATGTAATCCCAATATCAAGATAGGGTTAATCTAAGTAACTTAACTTGGTAGATGTATTGGGTGGGAAGAATCCGAGATCATGCCATACTAGCTACCCCAGGTCCAGTCCTGACGTGTTGGGTTGGCCACTACGGATATGGTTTCATTCGCCTATAGCGGATGACTATATCCGACTCCTACGTGCTATGTGTTATATGTTTTAGCATGGTGGCCTTACGGGGGACCGGTGCATAAAAGTGCTACGCGTATATGTATTATAATGGATTGGCTAGCCCTGCTGGGTTGACACGATCTGAGGATTCCTATATTGTATTACTGGGATAATCCAGACAAATCATAGAAAGCCGTAGGATTGATTGGCCGTTTGTAAGCCGACTTGTTTGTGATATGTTTTTTTTCTGTTAGCAATTGAGGAACATGGACTATCGTGGTGCATGGTCCAACCCATATCCTTGTTTGGTTGTTGGGTTGGGCTATTGTGCTACGATAGGCTATGGACCGAAGTCGCGATTAGAAGTCCTTCACCTGCCCATGGTTATAGGATATATCTTATCTCGGCATGATATTGGCACCGCTTGTCCTTGTTTGGTTGTAAGGGTGTCGTATTGTCTCGATAATATGTTATAAGCCTATAACTCGTGAATCATGTCTTATTATTACACTTGGGTTTTATCTCACTCTTTTGTGCTCCCTTGTGGTACTTGCTATTCGGGGCCTGACCCCGCTGGTTTTGTTTGGCCAGATCTCGTAGCAGCGCCAAAGGATCCAGCTTTCTACCCGAACAATGGTGCACACCAGGAGTATGGGCGCCAGGGACCATGAGTCAGTTTTTTTCACCACTCTGATATCTTCTATTTATACTTGGCATTTAGCCACCGGCACCTGTTTAGCCGGTTGTTCTGGATATTAGTTTTCTTTTATATAATTGTAATTAAATCAAACTGCAGCTGACTATAGTTATATACTATTGACTCTCGGTACTAGCTTATCATTTTGTATAGCTAGGCTCATGAATCATTTTGATGAAGCGTGGAGACGCCTTACTGCTTTGTCTTATATGATCATTATTTACTGCTTTTTATTTTGATTGATTGAGACATAGATGATCAGTGAGACCATAGGAGACTTGATTGTAGCATGCACCCCCTTGTCTCTTGACAGCCACGATCGTCGTTTAACATTTATATACCTCATATGGAGTAGTTGGCCTAGTCCGTCTCAGTATTCCAATACTGGGGTGTGACAAGATTTTATTGGTAGCCCATGCAGGGTCTATTTTTCAGACTTGTGGGGTATTGTAATTATAGGAGTCTCAATCAAAATATGTTCCCCTTGATCTCCTGATTCGTCTTCTCTTTCTCCCACCTTGATTGCTAACTTGATTATCATCCTCGATTCCTTCCCGTCCTGTCTTTTGATACCTTGTATCCATTCCTTTAGGGGCACATCATTCTCGGCTATTGGAGGAGCCAGCATGGAAGATAATCCAGTAGAGCAGGGACCAGTTGGAGATCTGCAAGGGGTAGTCCCTCTACCTGGACAGATTCACATCGAGAACGTTATCGAGCATGAGCCAGTTGAGCCGCAGAGGCCAAAGGTTCCCGTACCTCCAGTGATGTCAGTAGTATCAGTAGCACTAGACACACCGGCACTGTTGCAGATTATCAGAGGTTTATTGGAGACCCAGCAACACCAGACAGCAGCCCAACAGCAACAACAGACCCGGCAACAAGAATATAATGTATTATTGAATCAGGGGTTATAGCTAGCTCTTGAGAGAAGTGTCAGGAATGACTCGAGAGCGTCGGAGAGGTTTTATCGACTTAACCCGAGATACTTTGGCGGCATAGAGGATGCCATCACGACGGATGCTTGGTTTCATGATATTGAGGCCATATTGACCGCAACGAAGGTTCCAGCAGAAGAGAAGGTTGACCAGGTCAGACTGTTACTTCAGGACCTCGCCCGCGACTGGTAGGCATCAGAAGAGGTTTGAATGAGACGTCCTATTCCTTAGGATAGCTTCAGTACCAGATTCAAGGCCATGTACTATGGCGTGGTAGCTCGGTATGAGCTTCAACAGAGATTTATCAGCCTCAAGCAGGCTGGTAGGACGGTGGATGGTTATACAACGAAGTTCTGCAGGTTAAGTGTGTTTGCTCAGACGATGGTGGCGACAGAGCCAGAGAAGGCTATGAGGTTCCAACAGGGACTTCACTTAGAGATTATACAGCTGGTCGAGGGGCACGACTACCAGACATTCGATGCAATATTGATGGCGGCTCGAAGGCACGAGCTTACTATTCAAAGGTTATCAGCAAGGACTAGAGGCCAGAAGAGGTCTCATACACAGAGTGCTGGAGGAGGAGGAGGAGCAGTACCTCGGACGTCAGCACCAGCGCCTGGCGTCAGTATTCGTGATGCAGCTCCGATCACAACAGTTGTAACGGCACCAGTTCAATAGCAGCAACCGAGACACCAGCACTGCCTATTCGCTAACCACATACTTTCCGAGTATGCCCTTCCTCACCATAATAAGCGTAACCCACTGATGCCTCCTGACCCCTATATATATTCTCTTCCTCACTCTCTCTCCACATTCACTCTTTTATTTATTTTCCTCAAGCAAACCCTTAGGCAAGTACACCTTGCACCAAATGGAGAGATTCTTGCATTTTTTATTCTTGATTTTTTTTTGATATTATTTGTCTATATTGTTCTTCTCTTCATTCTCTACAAGTTTAGTTCTTGGAGTTTTTAATTTTAATGGCTAATTTTGTGTAGATCTAAGTTTGTACTATTTTCGGTTTTCTTGGGTTTTGATCTATCAAACTTCTTTGTTTTCAAAATCTAGTTATTCTGTGTTGTAGAGAATCTCATTTTACCCAATTTTGGCTTTTGAACCGCCAAATTTTGACTTGTTTTGAGGAAGTTATGGCCAATTGAGATTTGGACATCTTCTATGTTCATCTGTCCTGGTTCTGGTAGGGACGATAAATAGTGCTGGCCGTATAATGTCAGTCCGCATAGATGCATAGTGCTGGCCGTATAGTATCAGTCTGTATAGATGCATAGTACTGGCCGCATAGTATCAGTCCGCATAGATGCATAGTGCCAGTCTGCATAGATGCATATTACTGGCCGTATAGTGCCAGTTCGTATGGATATATAGTGCCAGTCCGCATAGCTGCATAGTGCTGGCCGCATAATGTCAGTCCACATGGATGCATAGTACTGGCCGTATAGTGTCACTCTGTATGGATGCATAGTGCTGGCCGTATAGTGCCAGTCCGTATAGATGCATAGTGCTGGCCGTATAATGCCAGTCCGCATAGATATATAGTGCCAGTCTGCATAGATGCATAGTGCCAGTCCGCATAGATGTATAGTGCTGGCCGCATAGTGTCAGTCCGTATGGATGCATAATACTGGCCGCATAGTGTCAGGCCGTATAGATGCATAGTGTTGGCCGCATTGTGTCAGTCTGTATGGATGAATAATATCGTAGGAATGAATAGTGCTGCAGGCTTGTATAGTGCCGCATAGATGAATAGTGCCGTATAGTGCCGCATAGTGCCTATTTTGACTGTTTTTGTATATTTTATGTCTTATTTGGCTGAATTGTGGCCAAAATTTCTCTCAACTTCCAACATGAAAGTTGTAGATCTTTGAATTGGCTTCAAGGATCTTCATGTCTCACTTTAACTAGAATTTATATGTGACTTTTATGTCACGAGGGGTCTGTGTGACTTTTTGACTTGACCGTATTCCTGATTTGATTACATGTATACGTGTTGGTACCTATTCTAAGTGTGTATTGAGATACAATATTAGTATATACTGCGGTACTATTTAATGAGTGCACTGAGATGTGACTCTACGTGCTAAGTGATCCTTCATGTTATATGTCAATACATGTGTACCTTTCAGCACAATCAAGGTAATTGGTCAGTAATAGTGTCGTGGTATATCGATTGTTGTTTGATGCATTACACTAAGCATGGATCTAGATTTGGAACTCCTTAAGCCGATGTGGATTCATACTTAGGGTACATGTACTATGGTACGACATATAGGAGGATGACCATGTGACCACGACATGTAATCCCAATATCAAGATAGGGTTAATCTAAGTAACTTAACTTGGTAGATGCATTGGGTGGGAAGAATCCCGAGATCGTGCCATACTAGCCACCCTAGATCCAGTCCTGTCGTGTCGGGTTGGCCACCACGGATATGGTTTTATTCGCCTATAGCGGATGACTATATCCGACTCCTACGTTCTATGTGTTATATGTTTTAGCACGGTGGCCTTACGGAGGACCGGTGCATAATCAAAGTGCTACGCGTATATGTATATTTATAATGGATTGGCTAGCCCTGCTTGGTTGACATGATCTGAGGATTCCTATATTGCATTACTGGGATAATCCAGACAAATCATAGAAAGCCGTAGGATTGATTGGCCGCTTGTAAGCCGACTTGTTTGTGATATATTTTCTTCTGTTAGCAACTGAGGAACATGGGCTATCGTGGTACGTAGTCCAACCCATGTCCTTGTTTGGTTGTTGGGTTGGGCTATTGTGTTGCCATAGGCTATGGGCCGAAGTCGCGATTTAGAAGTCCTTCACCTGCCCATGGTTATAGGATATATCTTATCTCGGCATGATATTGGCACCGTTTGTCCTTGTTTGTTTGTAAGGGTGTCGTATTGTCTCGATGATATGGTATAAGTCTATAACTCGTGAATCAGGTCTTATTATTACGCTTGGGTTTTATCTCACTCTTTTATGCTCTTTTGTGGTACTTGCTATTCGGGGCCTGACCCGCTGGTTTTATTTGGCCAGATCTCGTAGCAGCGCCAGAGTATCCAGCTTTCTACCCGAACAATGGTGTACACCAGGAGTATGGGCACCTATGAGTGGGTTTCTTCTTCACCACTATGATATCTTCTATTTGTATTTGGCATTTAGCCATCGGTACCTGTTTAGCCGGTTGTTCTGGACATTAGTTTCCTTTTACATAATTGTAATTAAATCAGACTGTAGCTGACTATAGTTATGTACTATTGACTCTCGGTACTAGCTTATCATTTTGTATAGCTAGGCTCATGAATCATTGTGATGAAGCGTCGGGACGCCTTACTGCTTTGTCTTATATGATCATTATTTACTGTTTCTTATTTTGATTGATTGAGACATAGATGCTCTGTGAGACCATAGGAGAGTTGATTGTGGCATGCACCCCCTTGTCTCTTGACAGCCACGATCGCCGTATGACATTTATATACCTCATATAGAGTAGCTGGCCTAGTCCGTCTCAGTATTCCGGTACTGGGGCATGACATCAAGCCTTGGCCGACTTTTTAGCAGCCCATCCAGGCTCATAAACAGCCAGAATCTATGAAGAAATCCTAGACGAAGTCGTTAACTCAAACATGACTTCGTATGATGACGTTTGGCGAATGTTCTTTGATGGTGCTTCAAGAACAGGGCCACAAGGTGATATCGTCGCTGGAGTCGGGTAGTATTAATTCCTCCCTCTGGGTTGGTAGTCAATCGGACATATTCTCTCACAGAGTCTTGTTCAAACAATGTAGCCGAATATAACGCTCTGGTCATCGGACTCCGACTCAGAAAAGAGGTAGGGGTCAAATACTTGGAAGTGTATGGCGACTCATAGCTGATTGTTAATAAAATCCGAGGCTCATACGAGGTTCGTAACACGGACCTGATTCCCTATCATCAGACAACAATTGCCATCATTGCAACCTTGGAGGGGTTCTTTATAGAGTATGTTCCCAGACTCCAGAATATTGAAGCCGATGCCCTAGCAGGCCTCGCCGCTTCTCTGGCGATTCCAAATTATACTCATCATCTAGTCGACGTGATAGGCCATGAGTTGGTCTATCCCAAAAATAATGTTCAACTGGATATGAGTTACTCCGCCCAGATAATCAATGACGTATAAGACTGGAGACTCCTGTTCATAGACTTTGCATTCTACGGAATCCTGCCTGAGAATATGAAAGAAGCAACTTCAATCAGAAGGCGTTCTCTCAGATTCTTTTATGACACAGAAACAAAAATATTATATCGACGATCTTACGACGGGCTGCTGTTAAGATGTCTGTCAAATGCAGAAGCCAAAGAAGCATTATGCGAGGCTCACAATGGCATTTGCGGGGTCACCAACATGGACCGAAGTTGCAGGATCGTCTCCGTCGGATGGGCTACTACTGGCCTATTATGGTAGCAGACGCAGTCAACTATGCAAAGAAGTGTAAGGCTTGTCAGATCCACGTAAATTTCATACATCTGTCATCTGAATTCTTGCACCCAACGGTGGCCTCTTAGCCATTTGAAGCATGGGGAATGGACATCATTGGCCCAATGTCACGACCCGTACCCCTTTTTTTTTAAACGGATACGAGACGTGTCCAAGCCAGCCTACGCCGCAGTGTCGGCGGTAGAACGCTGTCACGGCCATGAAGATCAAAATCACAAACAATGCTCATTCACAACATTAATTTAATTTACAAAGATCACAAGTTTTACATTTGTAGAAAAATATAAACTTGTACAAATATGGAAAGACTACAATTCATCTATCTAGCTAGTTTCTAGGCCTTTGTCTGCAAGTATTTCCGTCACTCCCTAAGCTAAGTGAATCCACGGCTAACCTGAAAATGTTGTTTCCAGTCAGGAATGGAACGAGCACAATCCACTGAATGCAATTTCAATAAAGAAAATGACTATAAAACAAAGGTTAGACATCAATTATGAGGTTTGAAAATAAAGAAGAAATATAGAAAATCAATAGTAAATAAATAGACACAACAGACTTTCTCCAACTGCTAGAAGTACCTTTGATATGTGATCGTTCTCGGGACAATTATGCGATACTGTCTACACTGTCTAAAGTTACACTATCTACACTGTCTAAGTTACACTGTCTACACTGTCTAAGGTCAGATCACACATCGTTGGTACTTCCCATTCCCGACTCAACAATTTTAATAGAAAATAATCACATAACCAATGGCCAATCAATGAAATATAGTGAAAATCAATATCGAAATACAAACAATAAACTGTACTCGCCTGTGGTCCTGTGCTGGTGAAACCGATGATCCAAACCACTCAATATGCCACAATAATCAAAACCCGTACAACAGTCCCCGGAAGCTGAAATAAACAATACCAATGATCTCAGAATAGTCCAATTAGCTAGGATTGCCTGTCCTTAAGTCCAATTCTGGACACAGGGGCAAAACGGTAATTTCGGGCAAAAATGATGTCCGCCGTTGGACCCGCTTTGCACCGAAAAGCATGCCAGAGTCAACGGTCTCTAAAGTCATCAAACTACATGTCTACGGATACAATTTTCCGATACGAACCCAACCGTATGTCCAGAGTTGGGTTCCGACGGGCCGTGCACAAAATCACCCGTTGAGTGGGACCGTGGGGCCCGCAAAACGACGTCGGATTCGACTGTCTCAGAATTGGACCAAACTTGGCATACAGGACCAGAAAAATGATACGGTCCTGTTGGCACAAGTTTCGTCTCGATCTGATGAACGTGCACAAAGTAATTGGAGAATTTGCAACGTGTACGATACGGGAAATTTTGACGGATACGCATCAAATTCGTCGCGCACACGCGACCAATTTGAATTCCGTCAAAGCCCACACGACCACGAAACTGATACGCAGCTTTCGATGCTTTCGGTTCGCGACCACGTCGTCCCGATTGGCGTGACGCACGTCGTGTGGAGCGATTTCTAGTTTTTAAAAACAGGTTTTTCGTCAACTTCACCCTAATTTTAAACAACAATTAATCAACAAGAATTAATTCTAAAAATAGCGTTTCCATCCTGGTTAGGTTGTCTAGAAGTCTGTTCAAGCAGTTTTTGAAATCTCCTACTATTCTGTTCAGAAAGTGTCCGTCAAGTTGGGTGATTGGACTGTTAGATGTCCTGTTTCGGGACAGGTTTTTCCTCGACTTCGTGTCGAATTTTCGACCAATCGATGGCAGTCATCTACAAACTAAAAGAACAAGTTTAAAGAGGGTTATATGAGGTTCATACCAGCGCTTACGAATCGTAAAACGATTGATCGAACTAGCGGGAAATCTGTCGCAAAGTCGGTCCTTCCGACTGCTGTCGTTGCTGTTACACCTTGCGTACATGCGCGCTCGCTGTGCGCGCGCTCGGCCACGCTGCCGACGGCTGGCCGCGGCCCTGACGGCGTGCGCCGCACGGGGGTGTGCCTAGTCAGGACGTGCGCGGGGATGGGGCGGAGGAGTTAGGGTTTAGAGTTTGGTTGTTCTCGATCTGCCGATCGATGATCCATATATATACGCGCTGTTTCAAGGGCTCGGGTTCGCATGGTTTTGCTTTGGGTGAACAGTTGAGGAGATTCAGCAGGTGGCTCGGCTGGGTCAACTGCAGTATTCGCCTAAGGGCTCGGGTTGATGGGTCAACTGCAGTATTCACCTAAGGGATAGCCTATGGGCTCGGCCTGGCTCTCTTATCCCTTTCTATTTCTTTCTCTTAATCTCTTCTATTTGCTATTTAGCAAAATACAATCTATATATATATATACATGTATATACAAGTACATTTATACCTATATTTATACACACCTAAATTATTTATATATACCCACTATATACGTATATTTATATTTACATAAACATAAACATATATTATATTATGTATTCATACATGCAAACACACATACATACACATGTAGATATATACACATACGCCTATATATATCTGTATTTATATACACACGTACCTATATTTAATATATTCACATATACCATATACATCTATATACATATATTTACATATGTATATACACACATATACACGATTATATATTTATATATATATAGTCACATATTTAATATATATTCCTATTTACATACACACATAATTTATTTACTTATATAACAAAATCTCTAAAAATCTAAATAATTATTTTAAATAGAATTACCACTCTCAATATTATCTACTCTTATGGCATGGCCCATTCTTAGGAGTATGTATTTATATATCTATAGAGAGAGAGATAACTTTTATTTAACAATAAAATAATACAATAACCGATAATAGTAAATAATGATCCTAATAACATTTAATAATAGACTGATAGCCACTTTTGATGGATATAACATGCACACTACTGCACTATCCATGCCATGGTTCCTAGTCGTCTGGTACTTCAAAACTCCATCATGGCTAAAGTCATCCACCGTAATAATTAACTAATTAATTATTTATAAAATCAAAAAAATCATAATTTATGTAAAATAAATAATAAAAATATTTAAAAAAATTTCGGGAAGGGGAGCTACAAATCTACCCACCTTAAAAATAATTTCGTCCTCGAAATTCAAATTCATAACTATTTCTTAAAATTCAAAGTCTAGTATTCCCTTAATCTCCTCAAATTTATTTCTCAAAATAGTTCATATCCTTCTCCTTGTCCATTTTGGCAACTACAAAATATCGAGGACTTCTACCCACCCTTGGTCAACTACTCCCTCAAAGCTAGGTCACTAAAATTTTATAATCATCCAACTAGTTGCTCAATTTCTTCCAATGGATATCTATCGCCTATGGTATCTATAATCCTCGCATATCTATCAAGCAATCCAAAATTCAATTATCTACTAACTTATACTATAACCTCTGCTAAATTCTAAGCAACACGGTTATCGACCCCCAAAATAGAAAGGACGAGAGTCAATGGTACGAAAAGACGAGAAAGAATAACTGTGAACAAGCACGAAGTTTCGAGAGCGGTAGAGGATATCAAATGATACCGATAAAATGGACCTTATGAACCCTTGTCTTCTTAGCTAGATTGGGGCTACTCCGTTCCAATCACTGGCTAACTCTAAGAACCCTTCATTCTTATAGGAGCTTACAATCCGTCAATACAGAAGTTCCATTTTCGAAATTCTAAACAGTTTCTATGATAAAACGAAATCTGGGAAATCAAAATTGTGATCTTTCCCGTGGTTATTTAAACACACAAACAAGGGATATAATCGCAATACAAGATCGTATCATGACTTCCAGGTAGATGGAATAAGGGTTACGAATGGCCTCACATTCTAGGAGGTGGAGACTACATAATAGGTATTGGGTCCTATTTTAAATAGTCCAATTTTATAGTCAACTATGGTGGTAAGCATGGATGGGTTTAACTGGGTCTTAATGGTTTCTCCGATTGGACACCTAATCGTTAGTTGGATGAACCCTGGATTTCAATCTATATGGACTGAACAAGGTCCCAACTATAAACTATTTTTACTAGGTTAAGGTAGTCTAGAATAGTTTTCCACCCAAGTAGTTGAGTTTGTTGGGCAGTCGGATTGGTTAAATAGGTTTTGTAAGCCCTGAAGATGCGCCTTCCGTGACTTTTATGTTTAAGTAGCATGAGAAGACACAATTAAATGGCACACTAGTGACATGTGCGTAGTGGGCTTCCAGCCGATCACCACCATATATTGGGTCGAATGAATTGAGTCAAAATTACGGCTCTAATGGAAGTCGGGAAAGGTACCGGCATTATGGTAAGGGTTATAACTAATCCTTTTAACCTGAAAGTCGTAGCACAAAAATAGAGTACAAGGGGACGGTTTTGAGTGGGACATGATATACCTAGATGAAGGTGGACTCGTCTAGATCTTGCATATAAAATTTGTTGGAAGATAACCGCTGGTCTCGTGCTCCGAATATCAATAGCACGGTCGGGGACACAAAATGATCTAAATGGAAAGTGGGAGTCCAAGGGCACTAATCATCATCCTACTGGAAGTTATTCTAATCACTCGGAAATCCTGATATATCCTAAAATTTTAGAAGGCTTATAGTCTACCCACCTTAGAAGCTAGGACAGGATTTTAGGAATGATAAGGTTAGAGGAATTTCAAAGTTCGGATACTGTACCTCGACTCTTGTTAATAAAGAATGAGGCACAGCATAACGGTAACCGGTAGATATAAGTCAAGTCAAGGGTCGTTCCTCAATAAATGGGAAACGAGTACGTGTGCAATGACACAGGGTCGATAAAATAGAATGACCTACTCGCCAGCAGTATCCATGAGTTGTCGACGGAATAACCAACTCTAAGGCACGTCATATGAAAAGATTTCTAACGACTGGATCGTGAGTTTCTATTGGGGTCAAACCTGCCAGACTATCGTCACAAGGGTTCTTGTTGAAGCAAGCTTCAAACAAAAGATTAGAGGCTCACAACATTTGGTCTCTGGAGGATAAGTAGTGTCACGCCCCAGAACCAGAATACTGAAGAACGGGGGCGGACACAGCCAGCTACGTATAATGAAATGGCAACCATTCCACTATACGGTCACGGCTGTCTAGATATGTGAGGGTTTTACTAAAATCCATCAGTCTCTTAGGGTCAAAATGGCCTATTGTCTCAATCTCAACCAACTTTATTTAAACATTACAAGTAATCTCCTAGGTTGGCATTTGGTCAAGGGGAAGGTCCTAATCATTCTCGGACTCCAATGACTAGAAGATCAAGGTAGTAGGTTTAGGGTCGCAGAGAGGACGAGTAACTTAAGGCGAGGTTCTAGTCACCTGGCTGGCCGATGATAACTAAACTTGTGTATACAACTACCATAGCCATGGGAATACGCGATAAATTACGAGCTTCTGCCTTTCCGAACCAGTGAAAGTCAAAAACCATAAAGAGTTCAAGAAAGATGTTACTGAATACAATCACGTGATTCAAAGGCGAACATATAATTCAAGGGGAATTGTCAATACAGTCGCGGATGAGATCTTAGAGACACCTACATCTCAATCCATGTAGGGTAATTAAATAAAATGCGAACCAAATACATCATGGTTGATCAGACCATAATACACTGATTCTGATTAGACAACATGTTAGCGGGCGTCCCCAATAAACATATGTCTCGAATCAAGCTCGATAAAAGAGAAAGCTTGCAAAACTAGGCTGTAATAGCAGCGTTGGTCAAAATAGTCAAGATTTCAGTACGAGAGATTTTTGAAGAGAGGTACAAGTAGTTCGAGTTTAGAGGGAATCAAACTTTACCCGGTATTCTTGCTTCTATAGACATCCCACTATCATCTTTCCCTTAAGGCCTTGGTCGACTAATGGTTCATGGACTTCTGAATTCTATATTCTAGGTAACCTATTAGTGTCAGTCAATTTCCTCATCAATAGATCACGAGGATCACGGAATGCTAGGTCGGGAGACACGCTACCCAATCTCACAGAACTTCTACTACTATTGGCTTCGGATCTTATGGAACACACAGGGCACTGTCCTATCCTCTATAGTGTCCTTAACTTGTAATCATGTCTGAAATCATTTCACCGAGGACTACGCCACGCCCGTATACTCTGGCTGTGGTAAACCCTTGGTTTCATAACTCAACATGATACAAAATCGAACACTTCTTAACTCTATCCAATATTGGCTCAAGGGTATCTACGATCAAGAGTGGACCACTAGTCATATCTCTAGCAAATTCTATAACCGATATTTTCCTAATCTCCTTTCCACTCTAGGGGTCGTGTCTTGCCAGTGCGCTGCTGGCTGCAGTGAATCCCTAGTCTCCAAAGTTTAAATAAATGGCGACAGTGCGCTGCTGTCCTGCCAGTATAAGTTAACTAACATTCTCGTAACTATATCTGTAAATAAATCCCTGAGCTTCTAAACAAGTTGACTATGAAATAAGGCATAAATATTTGCCCTATCACCCTTAAAATAAAAGATTGAGCGGGGAGGAAATAATTGAAGACAAAAAGATACACAAACATTCTAATGTCTATTCCATGTGTATTCAATCATTGAGGAAAAACTTTGAACCGAAACTAACTCGAAGTCCGCATGGGGATAACAATAATCAGAATTATACAAAATATTAATTCCTAGGGCAAATAGAAACTAAATAGGCAGTTCGACTAAGGCATGGGGATGATATCTAAGAGGCAGAGAGAAGGATTTGCCCAACTCATCAAGGTCAGATCATAAATTATATAAAGCCATGTCTCACCAAGTGAACAATCTATCCACTTTGGATCGTGTCGTCATATCGAGAGATAATAGTGTACCTATGGGGATCTGACAAACAATCAACCTTAATAACTCCTCATCTAAATTGCATGGCCCAGACTACCCATCGGTAAACTTGTACCAGGGACTCCTAGTCCTAGTCATTCTCGTAAATTAAATTAATTTCTAATTCGTGAATGAGCATTTCTAGTCGCAGGCTCGCAATAGTACAACTAACTTAAGTACCATCACGAGTTCGCATGATTTGCGAAGACTGACCTGCATGGGCCACCACAAAAACTTGTCACGACCCGCACCCATTTTTTTTTAAACGGATACGAGACGTGTCCAAGCCAGCCTACGCCGCAGTGTCGGCGGTAGAACGCTGTCACGGCCATGAAGATCAAAATCACAAATAATGCTTATTCATAACATTAATTTAATTTACAAAGATCACAAGTTTTACATTTGTAGAAAAATATAAACTTGTACAAATATGGAAAGACTACAATTCATCTATCTAGCTAGTTTTTAGGCCTTTGTCTGCAAGTATTTCCGTCACTCCCCAAGCTAAGTAAATCCACGGCTAACCTGAAAATGTTGGTTTCCAGTCAGGAATGGAACGAGCACAATCCACTGAATGCAATTTCAATAAAGAAAATGACTATAAAACAAAGGTTAGACATCAATTATGAGGTTTGAAAATAAACAAGAAATATAGAAAACCAATAGTAAATAAATAGACACAACAGACTTTCTCCAACTGCTAGAAGTACCTTTGATATGTGATCGGTCTCGGGACAATTATGCGACACTGTCTACATTGTCTAAAGTTACACTGTCTACACTGTCTAAGTTACACTGTCTACACTGTCTAAGGTCAGATCACACATCGTTGGTACTTTCCATTCCCGACTCAACAATTTTAATAGAAAATAATCACATAACCAATGGCCAATCAATGAAATATAGTGAAAATCAATATCGAAATGCAGACAATAAACTGTACTCGCCTGTGGTCCTGTACTGGTGAAACCGATGATCCAAACCACTCAATATGCCACAATAATCAAAACCCGTACAACAGTCCCCGGAAGCTGAAATAAACAATACCAATGATCTCAGAATAGTCTAATTAGCTAGGATTGCCTGTCCTTAAGTCCAATTCTGGACATAGGGGCAAAACGGTAATTTCGGGCAAAAACGATGTCCGCCGTTGGACCCGCTTTGCACCGAAAAGCGTACCAGAGTCAACGATCTCTAAAGTCATCAAACTACATGTCTACGGATCTAGTTTTCCGATACGAACCCAACCGTATGTCCAGAGTTGGGTTCCGACGGGCCGTGCACAAAATCACCCGTTGAGTGGGACCGTGGGGCCCGTAAAACGACGTCGGATTCGACTGTCTCAGAATTGGACCAAACTTGGCTACAGGACCAGAAAAATGATACGGTCTTGTTGGCGCAAGTTTCGTCTCGATCTGATGAACATGCACAAAGTAATTGGAGAATTTGCAACGTGCACGATACGAGAAATTTTGACGGATACGCATCAAATTCGTCGCGCACACGCGACCAATTTGAATTCCGTCAAAGCCCACACGACCACGAAACCGATACGCAGCTTTCGATGCTTTCGGTTCGCGACCACGTCGTCCCGATTGGCGTGACGCACGTCGTGTGGAGCGATTTCTAGTTTTCGAAAACAGGTTTTTCGTCAACTTCACCCTAATTTTAAACAACAATTAATCAACAAGAATTAATTCTAAAAATAGCGTTTCTATCCTGGTTAGGTTGTCTAGAAGTCTCTTCAAGCGGTTTTTGAAATCTCCCACTATTCTGTTCAGAAAGTATCCGTCAAGTTGGGTGATTGGACTGTTAGATGTCCTGTTTCGGGACAGGTTTTTCCTCGACTTCGTGTCAAATTTTTGACCAATCGATGGCAGTCATCTACAAACTAAAAGAACAAGTTTAAAGAGGGTTATATGAGGTTCATACCAGCGCTTACGAATCGTAAAACGATTGATCGAACTAGCAGAAAATCTGTCGCAAAGTCGGTCCTTCCGACTGCTGTCGTTGCTGTTACACCTTGCGTACATGCGCGCTCGCTGTGCGCGCGCTCGGCCACGCTGCCGATGGCCAGCCGTGGCCCTGACGGCGCGTGCCGCACGGGGGTGTGCCCAGGCAGGACGTGCGCGGGGGATGGGGCGGAGGAGTTAGGGTTTAGAATTTGGTTGTTCTCGATCTGCCGATCGATGATCCATATATATACGCGCTGTTTAAAGGGCTCGGGTTCGCGTGGTTTTGCTTTGGGTGAACAGTTGAGGAGATTCAGCAGGTGGCTCGGCTGGGTCAACTGCAGTATTCGCCTAAGGGCTCGGGTTGATGGGTCAACTGCAGTATTCACCTAAGGGATAGCCTATGGGCTCGGCCTGGCTCTCTTATCCCTTTCTATTTCTTTCTCTTAATCTCTTCTATTTGCTATTTAGCAAATACAATATATATATATATATATATATATATATATATATATATATATATATATATATATATATATATATATATATATATATATATATATATATATATATATATATATATATATATATATATATATATATATACATGTATATACAAGTACATTTATATGTATATTTATACACACCTAAATTATTTATATATACCCACTATATACGTATATTTATATTTACATAAACATAAACATATATTATATTATGTATTCATACATGCAAACACACATACATACACATGTAGATATATACACATACGCCTATATATCTGTATTTATATACACACGTACCTATATTTAATATATTCACATATACCATATACATCTATATACATATATTTACATATGTATATACACACATATACACGATTATATATTTATATATATATAGTCACATATTTAATATATATTCCTATTTACATACACACATAATTTATTTACTTATATAACAAAATCTCTAAAAATCTAAATAATTATTTTAAATAGAATTACCACTCTCAATATTATCTACTCTTATGGCATGGCCCATTCTTAGGAGTATGTATTTATATATCTATAGAGAGAGAGATAACTTTTATTTAACAATAAAATAATACAATAACCGATAATAGTAAATAATGATCCTAATAACATTTAATAATAGACTGATAGCCACTTTTGATGGATATAACATGCACACTACTGCACTATCCGTGCCATGGTTCCTAGTCGTCTGGTACTTCAAAACTCCATCATGGCTAAAGTCATCCACCGTAATAATTAACTAATTAATTATTTATAAAATCAAAAAAAATCATAATTTAAGTAAAATAAATAATAAAAATATTTAAAAAATTTCCGGGAAGGGGAGCTACACCCAATCACTCCGCCGTCGTCCAAAGGGCACCGGTTTATACTTGCAGTCACCGACTACTTCTCCAAGTGGGCGAAAGCTGTTCCGCTGGCAGAGGTAAAGACATCAAACGTGATCAGTTTCATAAAATATCACGTCATTTACCGTTTTGGACTGCCACGGAGGATCATTCATGACAATGGTCTGCAGTTTGCAAGCCACATCTTCTATCGATTCTGTGACAAGAATCGGATTCAGAATGTTGCTTCAATAGCATACAACCCAACAGCTAATTGTCTGGCCGAAGCCTTTAACAAGTCCATAATCAAGCTTCTCAAGAAGTTCGTGTCTTCAAACAAATACGACTGGAATGAAAAGTTGGGCGAATGCTTATGGGCGTACCGCACTACGAGTCGGACGACTACAGGAAATACACCATTCTCTCTGGTGTACGGGAGTGAGGCAGTTCTCCCATTAGAGATTCAGATCCCCTCACTTCGTATGGCCCTTACTTATCGGTTGACATCGGACGATAACTACCGTCGATGGCTACAAAAATTGGAAGCTTTAGACGAGAAACGCTTGCAAGCTCAGCAAAGCATCGAGCTCTATCAAGCACGCATCTCTCGGGCCTTCAATAAGAAAGTCAAGCAGAGGACATTCCAAATAGGCGATCTCGTCTTGGCCGTTCGCAGACCGATGGTCATAACTCACAAAACCGTCGACAAATTCCAGCCCAAGTGAGAGGGTCTCATCATCGAGACCGTATTCTCCAACGGCGCATACCGACTCACGAAGTAGAACGGAGACTTGCTCATGATGCCCATAAACGACAAATTCCTGAAGAAATACTATGTATAAGGACATGCTGCTACTTCCTTAAACCACCAAATCTTCTAGACCATCGAGTTATGTACACCAAGTACCTCTGAACTCACACTCTATTTTACTCCGAGTAGATTCACATCGCATCTCCCTGAGTGGTGAGTCATGTATGCTGATACCTCTGAACTCCCACTCTAATGCTTTATCACACAGGAGTCTGCCCAGCTTATCATTATCTCTGAGCAAACTTTCTGGTCCTGATTATCGTGTGTCACGTCCATATTACCTCTGATACCGATAGTCTCTCGACTTAACACATGTACCCAACACGGGATAAAAGACATGGTGTTAAGACCACAAAACCTATCACGTCCATATTACCTCTGTTGGGTTTTGTCTCAAAATCTATTACTCGCACCACCAGTGCGCAGAAGAGTAATAGGTCCACCAAAGATTATTCCTAATTATCGTGTGTCACGTCCATATTACCTCTGATACCGATAGTCTCTCGACTTAATACTTGTACCCAACCCGGGATAAAAGATATGGTGTTAAGACCACAAAACCTATCACGTCCATATTACCTCTGTTGGGTTTTGTCTCAAATCTATTACTCGCACCACCAGTGCGCAGAAGAGTAATAGGTCCACCAAAGATTATTCCTGATTATTGTGTGTCACGTCCATATTACCTCTGATACCGATAGTCTCCCGACTTAACACCTGTATCCAATCCGGGATAAAAGACATGGTGTTAAGACCACAAAACCTATCACGTCCATATTACCTCTGTTGGATTTTGTCTCAAAATCTATTACTCGCACCACTAGTGCGCAAAAGGGTAATAGGTCCACAGAAGTTGTCCTAATCTATTACTCGCACCATCCGTGCACAAAAAGGATAATAGGTCCATAAAATATCATTCAAATCTATTGCTCGCATCTCCAGATGCATAAAAGGGCAATAGGTCCACAAAAAGTCCTCAAGTGGAATGTCTTTTATCAAACACAAATGCTGTATTAGGCCCTCTAGTACAAGCACCACAGATACCACAAACAGAATGGAGTGAATGTATTCTGTTTATTCAAAATCAGTTATATTCATAGGACTACATCAGCAGCAAAAAGAAAAGAAAGAAAAAACCAGCAACACATAGTTTGGTCAGTTTGGCAGCACTTCGCCTTCATCAAAGAGCAGTTTTGTGGCCCTCGAAAGAAGTCATGTTTTACTGCTGAGAAGCAAACAAGGCTGTTGAATCTTCGAGAAGCTGCACGGAGGAAGACAAATATAGCATGATTTTATCTCCTCCGTATTGCGGACATCTTAGGCCCGTTCCTCCAAAAGACCATACCTTCAAAACAACATCCCTAGTGTTGCTTTTGCCTAGGGCTGCAAACGAGCCAAGCCGAGCCAAGCTTTTGTAAGCCTGAGCTTGGCTTGACTAGAATTAATCGAGCTCAAGCTCGAGCTCGAGCTTGATAAATTTTTTATTTTTGAGCTTGAGCTTGGCTTGAGCTTGTTTATATTAAGCTTGAGCTTGGCTTGGTTTGAGCTCGAGCTTGGCTTGATAAGTAAGCTTGATTCAAGCTTGATAAACAAGCTCGATAAGCTCAAAATCAAGCTCGTTAAGCTTGATTTCAGGCTCGCTCAACTTTATTTCAAGTTCATTAAGCTTGATTTCAAGCTTAACGAGCTCGATTTCAATTTAGTTATGTTTGAATTCAAGTACCTGTAATATTGACAATTTATTTATAAAAATTTAATTAAAGAAGTTTCTTAATACCAATTATTAAGGACATATAAATATATAACACACACACCACACACACACACACACACACACACACACACACACACACACATATATATATATATATATATATATATATATATATATATATTTTCACACACACACACACACACACACACACACACATATATATATATATATATATATATATATATATATATTATATATATATATATATATATTTTCACACACACACACACACACACACACACACACACACACACATATATAGATATATATATAATTATATATATATATATAGGAAACGGATCAAAGGCCCCGCCCGCGGAGCCCCGTCGAAGCCCCGCCCCCCCTGCACCATCGGATCGCGCGGGGCCCGCGTGGGGCCCGCCCCCGCCCGCGCGATCCAACGGCTAAGGGAGGCGGGGCTTCGGCGGGGCTCCGCGGACGGGGCTCCCGATCCGCTCCATATATATATATATATATATATATATATATATATATATATATATATATATATATATATATATATATATATATATATATATATGGAGCCGGTTCAAGAGCCCCGCTCCCGAAACCCCGCTGAAGCCCCGTGCACAAGAGCCGTTGGATTCAAACCACAGCAGCCGTTGGATTCAAACCACAACAAAACGTTTGGAGGAAGAGAGAGAAAGCGGGAGCCGCTGGTTTAATCGCGCGGAAGAGAGCGAGAGAGAAAGAGGGAGCAGCCGATTCAGGTCCTCTTCCTTCTTTCTCCCCTTCCTTCTTCCCTCTTTCTCCTGTTGCTTCCTTCCCTCTTCCTTCCTAGTACAGGGAGATGTGCACTCCTGATTCCAGAAGTGTTAGCATCACAAAAAGAACTCTGCATAGTATAGGTAAATTCACCTTAGCTTTCTTCTTTGCATATCAAGTCCCTAACCGAAATTTGCAGATTAATAATAGTGAAAAAAAATATGAGCTTCGGAATATTTTTTCTCAGAAATTCTTAAATTTCTTTTCCTATACCAAACAAGAGTATATATTTTCCTATACCAAGCAACTCTAATAGAAGAAAAATATTTCTCTCCATCCATCCAACCAATTCCAAAGAGTCAGGTATGAAGAAATTCCAATAAGCCAAGAAAAGAGTTCTATATAGGCTGATAGCAGATGCAAATTCAAATATATAAACAGATCATAAGTTGATTCTAAAGACTGATTACAAAAGAAATACAATTGTAACTATGGTAAATTAAAGATTTCAGTCTATAATTACATTTCAAAATATAAATCAAAAAACTTTTTCTGTAGACTCAGCCGGAACAAAAGGTCTACTACCAACAGGTACTGAAGTTCCTACTGGAAACCCTACATTTTGGTTCCATTTCATTTGTTGAAATTTGCAAAAAGAGAGCACATCATCTATTGTTAGCCACATGAAGGTTTGCAGTGCTGGATCAGGAGGCAGAGGTAATGCCGGCGTTACCTTGAAATGGAAAAAAACCTGATAAGGAAAGGAAAAAACTGATAATAATTTCAACTTGATTGAAATGTTATAACATTGGGCCAATTGATAAGGATCAAACCTTCAATATTACCTAAAAACTTTCAAAGTGCAGTTAATAGAGCATGTTTGCAAACTTCACATTTTATCCTTCCTATAATCCTTAATAGTTGAACATCAGCTGCCAGTAGTAAAATGTTAATGGAGCATGTTTGTTTCACTAGAAACAGACTTAATAGTTGCCAATATGCCATCCTCCAAAAAACCTGTGCAGTGCTGGGAAAAAACCTGATAAGGAAAGAAAAAAACTGATAATAATTTCAACTTGATTGAAATGTTTAGAATATGAGTTCAACTTGATAAGGATAAAACCTTCAATATTTACCTGAAAAACTTTCAATAAGCCATAAATCATATCAATAATTTGGTCTCTATCACACCATCATCCTATATGGAATACATATATAACATGAGTTCAACAATAAACAATATGAAACATCAAAAACAGATATTCATTACGAAAAAAAAATTTCAGAATCTAAATTTCGAAGGATGAAGAGGAGAGAAGGAAAGAGGAGAAAGAGGAAGGAAGCAACAGGAGAAAGAGGGAAGAAGGAAGGGGGGAGAAAGAAGGAAGAGGACACTGAATCGGTGCTCCCTCTTCTCTCTCGCTCTCTTCCGCGCGATTAACCAGCGGCTCCCGCTTCTTCGCTTCTCCAAAACGTTTGTTGTGGTTTGAATCCAACGGCTGTGTGGTTTGAATCCAACGGCTTGTGCACGGGGCTTCAGCGGGGTTTCGGGAGCGGGGCTCTTGAACGGCTATATATATATTTATATATATATATATAATATAATATAATATATATTATTATTAATATATATATAGTATATATCTATTATATATATTTCACACACACACACACACACACACACAACACACACACACAACATATATTATATATATATGTGTGTGTGGGTGTGTGTGTGTGTGTGAAAATATATATAATATAATATATATATATATATATATATTATATATATATATATATATTATATATAAAAGCTCGTTTGTTCTTTGTTAATTCTATATATATATATATATATATATATATATATATAATTCAACAAAGAACAAACGAGCTCCTAAACGAGCTCTTTAACGAGCTTCTAAATGAGCCAGCTCGCAAGTTCAAACGAGCCGAGTACTTCTAAGCTTGAACTTGGCTTGTTTATTAAACGAGCTCGAAAATGAAGCTTGAGCTCAGCTTGTTTAGTAAACGAACCGAGCTCAAACGAGCTTTTATCGAGCCGAGCTTCGAGCAGCTCGCGAACGGCTTAGCTCATTTGGCAGCCCTACTTTTGCCTACTTGGAGAGCCGTGAAAATAGAACTTTCACGATGACGCCCCACCACCGTCCGACTCTCTGATGTATAAAGGTTCTTCCTACCATCTGAGGAAAATCCTTCCAAAGCATGAAGTGGTATGAGCTATCTGATGTGTGTGTCAAGCGTTGCATCTTCACCATGCCCAAAATTGCTGATACCAGTTCTGGAGAAATTTACTAGCTAGACCCCTACAAAGTATGAAAAAAATAAAAATAAAGGGGTTAACGACAGAAGAAAACAAAGTGCGGTCCAATGAGATAGGGCATACATCAATCATGTCTAAAGCACAGAGGCAATACATGACAGGCCGACGCATAAATATGCGATATGGCCATTCAAAATTTACTCGTCGTCCTTACCCTTGATAGGGGGTTGCACGTCGGAATGAATGGAAGGAGAGTCCGTAGCTCTCGACGGAGAGGCGAGTCCCTTCACTTTGGCCGCAACACCAGTCGACTTGGGAGCTTTTGGAGCCATGGCTAAATGGGACGGAAAGAATGACAGGGATAATGAAGACGAAAGAGAAGAAGGTGAAAGAGAAAAATCTCTCTCCGAATGAGCCATATTTATAAGGTTTTCGAAGGAGCGCCGCTTCGATTCTCGAGTCCATTAAAGATAATGATGACGTTTAAGATTTTATCCTTAGTAACCATCAACTTTATTTAGAAAACAGAACCTAAATCCAAAACCAAATTAAGACATTAAATACAGCAGTGATAGCTGGCAGTCTGGATGGGATCTCCCTGCAGCACAAGATCTTCCTGCGGTACAAGATCTTCCTGCGGCTCAAGGTCTCCCTTGACTCGAAGAACTCCCTGCGGCTTGACCTATCTCCATGTTTCTTATTCAAAGTATTCCAAATTTGCAATTTAAAAACTTTGAAGGGTGTCTTGTAGAAGCATAGAAAATATGGGGTTCATGTGGATCACAACTGACCGCATGAGTACTTTGGGCCAAATTGGTCCGCATAAAGAAGAGCCGTAGACAGACTCGACATGCCCCCTGCGGCCCATCTTCACTATCTTAGCAACCAGACTGATTCGAGCCGCAGAAGAAAGAGTCGTTTATGCGGCCAAGACGATTAGCCCTTCTGATAAAGCTGACAAACTCTGTCAAAACTGACAGCTGACACTCTGACAAAAAGAAGATAAGACATGACACAGGGTCCACGTGCCTGGACATGGCCATGCGGCCAGAAGGACTGGGACCCTTGCCGCATGAACCTTATGCGGCTCAATCCATGTGCTTCATGCGGCCAAGAGTGACTGCAATCTGGACCACACGAGTTTTATGCGGCCCAGAATATAAAATCTATGCAGCTCAAAAGTTTTTAAGCTACATGCGGACTAAGGGCGACTGCGACTCAAGCCGCATGAGTCTTATGCGGTCCAGCATGGTCGAACACTAAAAGACCTATGTGGCTCAAAATGACTCAAGCAGAATGATCCTATCCTGCGATAGGACACGTGGCAGGCTGACCAAGTCTCAACCACCCAGATTTGCTGCAACAAAATCTCAACAAGTCACCAGATGGCGGTCAAAGAGCGGATCTTTGTGTGCTGTTGTAGCCACGTGGACACGTGGCCATCTATGCGGCTCAAGATATCTATTACTATAAATAGCAGGGTACCACACTCATGCAAAAGGCTGACAACCTACGAAAGGCAATTTCTTCAAGAGCAAGGATCGTGTCAGATAGTCCAAGGAGTAAGGCCGAGTTGCTACACTTTTTCGAGCCTCCATCGTCACCCCCAGAATAAAAAACTAAACAATTGTACTTAGATTATTTCCTAGGATTTCTTTCTAAGCTTTCTCTTGTACAAGCGAGTTTGCAATCAAGTTCAATTCCTCTGTAATTCTTGTTCTTGATATTTAATGGCAAATACTATCGATTTTGGCCATTTATTTCTCGACGGATTTTTTGTTGACTCTCATAAAGAAGTGCAAAATTGGTATCAACAAGTTCGATTACAACATAACATAGTCATCATCATTTCAAGTAGCATTAGCAATAGGGGGTGAGCAAAAATGTTTAAAGCTTGGATGTGTGAGAGGTGGTGTGTCCAGGTCTCATCCTATAATTAAAGATGTGACCCCCAAATAAACAAAAAAAAGCGTTGGGACTAAGAAATGTGTATGTCCATTCAGGTAGCATATTGTAACATTGTCGATGACAAAGTGGACAGTCAAAGTCAATAATAGAATACGCAATCATCATATTGCTGACACACTTGTGGGTCACGTGATTGTTGGACGGTGGACACCGAATGAGAGGGAGCTAGTTGAGCAATTGTCCAACTCCGGATTTGCACCATAACAAGTCCTATCATCGTGTGACAAAAAATTTGAGAATAGCAAGTCAACAATGAGAACAATTTATAATGCTCGAATATTATCAAAAGCTAATAATACGATAGGAAGACTGACAATGCAATAAGTGATGAAGTTGCTTGTCGAGCATCACTATGGCGAGTTTCATATAAGCAATCCACAGAACAATGAGGTTCTTTCAATATTTTGGACTCATCTTGATTACACACCCACTTGGGCAGTCCTTCTTCGACGTATTGGTCCTTGATTGTACGTATAAGACAAACAGATTCAATATGCCACTTTTCCATGTTGTTGGCTATACGTCTACGAGAAAATTATTTTCAGTGTCCTTTTATTTCATGAAGACTGAAACAATTGATGATTACATATATGCATTGAGACAACTTAAGTCACTTTACACTAGACATAGAGAGCCCTCTGTTTTGTGATTGATTGAGAATATGCCCTAATGAATGCTATAGATGTGTTTTTCATGCAAATTGACTTTTATACATGACTTGGCATATAATAGGAATATCCAAGCACAGTACAAGAACGAGCTTAAGAAGGTGGATGTCAAAATTGATAGGGACCATTTTGATGAATTATACCATGATTGGGAACTTGTGGTAAGTAAGTACCAAAGACAGTTATGATACAACATGAAACATGTTCAAAGAAAAGTGGGAGACAAGCAACCCAACATGAATTTCTTACATCAAAGATACTTGGATGGACCATTATAAAAAATATTTCGCCATGACATAGACGGAGATAGTGAAGCATTATGGCACAACCGCTTCTAACCGGGTTGAAGGAGAACACTCGAAGCTAAAGGATATCTACGATCATCAGTTGGTAATTTTGTGTTTATTTGGAAAGTGATCAATTTAATGTTGGAGCTTACATGAATGAGATTAAGGCATCATTTGAAATGATTCTCAATACTAAAAGCATGATTGTCATTGTTCACATGAGATTAACGAATATCTGACATCAATAAAGACATATACCATTAGACGTGGTTGATCAACGATGGAGAGTTGTCAATATTTCCGATGAAAGACAATGACAATGGTTTTTTTTCATGCCACAAATGAAACTCCTTCCACATTGTTTCTGATGATTAGTATAGTTTTCTATCTTGTACTGTGGTCGAGGGATAGACCAATTATCTTGTAGGTGGGTTCTATATATTAATCATTTTACTTTATGTTATTATTGCTTATTTAGTTTATGTTAATGGTCACAATTTTTTTGGAAATACAGTTCTAAGATAGAAACTCAGGACTACCAAAATTTTGCCGATCCTAACAACATTAAGGACTGTAAACTTTGGTAGTCCTATAAAACTTTCTATCTTGGGACTATCAAAATTTTGACAATCATGATAGTGGTAGGACTACCAAAATTTTGGCAGTCTTAAGATATCAAATTTTTGTAAGTTTAATCTCGTCAAAACTGAAAGTTTTTGATATTTTAGGACTGCCAAAATTTTGGCAATCATGTCTATTATTATGATTGTCAAATTTTGGCAGTCCTATTCATTGTAAAGAAATCATAGAAACGCAGTACGACATGTCCAAAGAAATCATCATAGCACAATATGACATGTCCAAATTGAGACCAAATAATTCACCGTATTAATCGACCTTCCAATACGGTCGATAATACGAAGACCCGATACGCCTAATAAGATCAAGATATTCAAGAGTATATTAAAGTGAAACAAATAGATTTAAACCCCAAAAAAATCAAGTCAACCAAATACAACCACATAGAGTAAGAGTCACGTTGTATTTTAGTTATTACAAACAAAAAGTCATCAAATACAACCTCGTAAAAAAGAAGGCAAATGTTAAAGGTCACCCTCAAATTACTAAGGGCAACCATACTAAGGGCAACCATGACCATTCTAATTTTACTAAGGGCAACCTAATGTTAA
Organism: Iris pallida; assembly: GCA_029216955.1. NCBI lineage: Eukaryota > Viridiplantae > Streptophyta > Magnoliopsida > Asparagales > Iridaceae > Iris > Iris pallida. The sequence continues at coordinate 886 of JANAVB010029154.1, read as the reverse complement.
GTGATTTACTAAGGACCACCAAGAGGAGGAAGCTGGCAGCCTCCTCTCCCTGCCGCCGCCGACCCGAAGCCCCCGTGCAGCACCCTCTCCCCCGCGCAGCACCCTCTCCCCCGCCGACCATGAACCTCAGCTGCCCGCTCTGCCGCTCGCCGCGCCTCCCGCCGGAGGACCGCCGGACGAAGGCGGAGGGCCGAGCGGCGGATCGGGGTCGAGCTCGTCGCCTGGCTCTCGAAGGACCGAGGCCGCTGAGGTTCATGGTCGACCCGGATCCTGGCGAAGAAGTTGGTGGTGAGGTCGGCGGGGAGAGGGTCACATCCGAGCTCGTCGCCTGGCTCTCGAAGGACCGAGGCCGCTGAGGTTCATGGTCGACCCGGATCTGGGGAGGAGTTTGGTGAGGTCGACACTGATCCTGGCGGAGGATCATGGGACGGGGCGAGGCCGCTGCCGCCGAGCGGTGACGACGAGCGCGGCCACCACCGCCGAGTGGTGACGACGAGCGCGGGACGAGGCCGAGGCCTGGGTCGAGAAGCTCAAGGACTGCAGGCCAGCACTGCAGTCCTTTCTTCACTTGGGACTGCAGGCAAGCCTGCAGTCACTGTAGGTAAAAAAAAATGTCAATTGAGGACTGCAGGCCAGCACTGCAGTCCTGTCTTTACTTTGGACTGCATGCAAACCCTGCAGTCCTCAATTGACAGAAGTGGGGTAGCCCTTAGTGTTTTCAAAATGGTAAACTTGTAATTTTTTTAAAGTTTTAAGTTGGTGGCCCTTAGTAAAAAGATGGTGGTCTTTAACATTTGCCAAAAAGAACTACATCCCTATGCCCTATCCTCGCCTCTTTGAGGTATCCCTACACTTTGAAATAGCGGAAAGTCTTCAATATTGTCGA